>JAVJIF010008949.1:0-105637 GCA_038442645.1 Agave tequilana | reverse complement strand
GCGGGCTGAGAGAGTTTTCTCAGCCTGCGGGCGTGGCAACATCACCGCCCCACACATCTGTTAAAAATTTGGCGGACAAAATCCTGTAAGATCCCGCCCAATTTAATGCCAGTCACCTCAACATTGTTTTTCCGAAAATACCCTCCATCAAAACTTTTACCTTATTGTAAAAAATTAGTCTTCCAAAAAAATTTACAGCTCTAAAACTTCAAACGGCGGTTCTGATCCAATTTGTTCTTTTCCTTCAAAAATTTCATCCGTTTTTGAAAAAAATTATTTGCAACTGATGGCGCCTAAGAAATCATCCGTCGAAAAAGGTACTACAAAATTGATATTTTCAAAAATTTTAGGGTTTTGTGTATTTTAATAGTTTTAAATTTTTTCAAGATTTATTTCTGAAGTCGCATTTTTTTTTAAATTTTTTTTAAATATTGGAAACATGGTCGCAATTACGAAAGAGATTTTCAAACTTTAGACGATAAAGGTCCTATTTTTTTGAAAGTTTATTATTTACTTCTATTTTTACTGTGTCGCGGTTCAGATCTGTGCTACTTTGGAAATTTTTTTTTTTTTTACCTTTCCTTGTGGACGAATGCGACGTTGTCGCAGTATATGAAATTTACTTTTTTTTCTCACATACTGACGACATGGGGTCGCAGTTGTTTAAATAAGAGTTGTAGTCTCAAGTCTTCACCAAGGTCGCAGTTTATTTTAAATAAATGTTTTTATCAAACTTGTGTCGCAGTTGTTTCTTTTGAACTGTAGTCTTATGCGACCTTGGTCGCAGTGTTGGCCCTGGTCGCAGTTGTTCTGATTGCACTGTAGTCCTATGCGACCTTGGTCGCAGTGCGACCTTGGTCGCAGTACATGTAGTGCGACCCTAGATTGCAGTCTACTATGTTTTTTTTTTTTGCAATGCATGACTGCGACCGAGGTCGCAGTTTATTAAAAACAAATATGCTTTTTATTCCCTTATAATTTTTTAATAATCATTGGTCTAAAGTGTTTAATTTTTCTTCCTACGTAGGTAAACAACAGATACAGGTTCGTCCTCTGAGATTAAGCATAAAACCAATGTGCCAGTTAATGAAGAAATTTAAGAAGTACATACCGGCTGATTTCGTAGAGGCGATGAAGAATACCCCATTTTGGCCCAATCTTCATGGCGTTCTACAATGAAGAATTGGGGCTGAAAAGACACTAAAATCAAACGTTGCCGTGCTGCGTATTTTAGACCAGTATGACAGGAATACAAGGATCTTTACAATTGGGGAAAAGAGATTGAGTTAACAGTGGAGGATGTTGCCCTTACTTTTGGTCTACCTGTCAATGGGGTAGATTTTGTGATGAATAAGACATGTACGCTGAAAGATAGAGGGTTATAAAACATTTTTTCCCCAATATAAAGAAGATCACAAAAGTATCTATTGAAGATGCTTGGATGATCTTCTTGTCAAGAGAAGGAGGAGGGATATATTAGATGTGACACAGGATGAACAATTTGAGCAGCAAATGTCTATGAAGGAAATTATAAGAGACATAAATAGACTTGCAGCTCAACTTTACCACATTAGTCATCCTATACATGTCGGCCACTCTTTTCTTCTCTGACAGTAAATGCACGGTGCCGTGGTATATTGTGGAACAGATTGCCAATATGCAACTGATGAGGACAATATGCTGGGCAAAAGCTGTTTGGCAATTCCTGATTGACTCAATGGACATCTTCAGGCAAACCACGTACGAGCTGCAAGGATGCTCCGTGCAAATTATTGTAAGTAGAAATCTCAAATTTGGCCAACATTGTATGAAATTTACCCATAAATTGATAAAATTTGTGGAAACTAATTTAATTTTTATTTTTTGCAGTATTGGCTGTGTGAGAGGGCACCTATTTTTGAGCAGAGGTCTGGTTTGGAGGAAAAAACCCCAGGCGCAGTAAGATGGGACCTCCAAAATATTGGCAGATCTCTACTTGAAGTTGATCTAAAAAATATGACAGCAATATTGTAAGTTAAACTTCTTTTTATGTGTAGTACAAATAAAATGCGACCATAGTCGCAGTATTGAGCTGCAACTTTCGCAGTTCGTTTTATGCCTGACAAATAATGTGCGACCATGGTCGCATTCTCTTGAAAATACCCTTTTCAACAGAAATGCGACCATGGTCGCAGTGGTGAGCTGCATGTCTTGGCAGATAAATTTATGCACGACAAAACATACTGCGACCATGGTCGAATTCTTATCCAAAAAATATTTCATAAATAAACTGCGACCATGGTCGCAGTATCATTATTTCATTGTTTTATTTTTAGCTTACCTTTTTCTGTTTATTTTCAGATTTTGAGTCGAATGGCCAACATCTCTAATGATGAAAAAAATATGGTTGACCTTCCTGTTGAAGGGGAAGAGGATAAGGAAGAAGAAGTAGCAGAAGATGAAGGTGAAGAAAAGAAGAAGAAGAAGGTCAAAGTGAAGGAGATGAAGGAGGCCATACATGTAATGAGGCTGACATCCCGGCGGAAAAAGCCAGAACGGCTGAAACGAGTGAGCAAGAACCAATTTTGAAGTTATTTGCCACCTCCACCGGATGTTCAAGCAGCAGAAATAAAACGATTGAGGTCTGCAAATCAGCTCTTGAGAGATTATGTTTCTCAGCTTGAAAAAAAAGATTGAAAATATGGAGAATGAGAAAAGAGTCAAACTGAATTAAAATTAAAAAGAAGAGAAAAAAGAGAGAAGAAGAACCAAAAAAGGCAACAGGAGAATAGAAGAAGGGAAGAGGAGGAGAATGAAAGGAGGAAGAGGGAAGAGGAAGAGAAAGAGAAGGAGAAGAAGAGGGAAGAAGAGAAGGAAAAGGAGAACAGGAGGAGAGAAGTGGAGGAGAAGGAGAATAGAAGAAGGGAAGAGGAGGAGAATGAAAGGAGAATGAGGGAAGAAGAGGAGAAGGAGAAGAAGAGGAGGGAAAAGGAAGAGCAGGAGAAGGAGAAGAGGAGGAGGGAAGAGGAGGGGCAGGAGAGGAGGAGGGGGGAGGAGGAGAGAATGAGAAGAAGAGGAGGAAGGCGCAGATGGAGAACAAAAGAATGAAGGAGCAGATGGAGAAGCAGGCTGAAGAGGAGAAGAAGAAAAAACTGGAAGAGGATAAAATCATGGGTTCTGAGTCTGTTTTAATTAATATTGGGGAAGATATTCCAAGTTTTTCTCTGAATCTAACTCAAATGACTCAAGAAACCAAAGAGATAGAGCTTCTGAAGAAGAAATTCAAGAACATACTCCGCCTCAGAAGCAATCCTCAAAAGAAGCTGTTTTGGAAACCTCTAAAGGAACAATAAAAGGGGAGTCAAAGAACGAAAGCGCGCTGAAAGAGATCGCGATGACTCCGACTTTGTTTATCCAAAACAGAAGAAGAAAAAAAATGAAAATCCTCTTCCACAGCCTGCGGCTGCGAGTTCTACCGCTGGTTTCGGCGACAAAGAGATTTCCTCTACTGAGCCAAAATCGACAGAATTGACCGAAACCACATCATACAGAATTCTGCAGCCCCATCAACAGCTCGTATAAAACATTTCTTCGACAAGTCCTACTCTGAGTAAGTTAATTCATATCAAAAAATTTCTGTTATACCTTTATATAAGAACAATTAAATTACTAACTTTGTTTTGAATATCTTGCAGTTCTACTGCGTATCAGGATACCAATAATTCAATCATCATTTCAAGGAATGACATTGAGGACCTGATGTTCAGTGGAGACTTAGATGCAAATGTATTCATTTCTACATGCAGCATCTTGAGAAAAGAGAAGGATTAAAAAGCATATTCTTCCGAAGCGAAGCTTGGGTAAAAATCTACTTTCTCCTTTACGGTTTAATGTAATATCAACTCTGGAACAGATTACTAATATTCTCTATCTCTGTGTAGGCATAATCATGTACTTGACTAAGGTCGCAGTGAATAATTAAAATGTACTGCTACTAACACATGTACTGCGACTAAGGTCGCAGTTTATAATTAAAATGTATTGCTACTAACTCAGGTACTGCGACAAATGTAACAGCTGCGACCTGCGACCAAGGTCGCAGTTTATAATTAAAATGTATTGCTACAATGCTACTAACTCAGGTACTGCGACAAAAAGTAACAGCTGCGACCTGCGACCAAGGTCGGATCTGCGACCAAGGTCGCAGTTTATAATTAAAATGTATTGCTACTAACTCAGGTACTGCGACAAAATGTAACAGCTGCGACCTGCGACCAAGGTCGCAGTTTATAATTAAAATGTATTGCTACAATGCTACTAACTCAGGTACTGCGACAAAAATGTAACAGCTGCGACCTGCGACCAAGGTCGGATCTGCGACCAAGGTCGCAGTTTATAATTAAAATGAATTGCTACTAACTCAGGTACTGCGACAAAATGTAACAGCTGCGACCTGCGACCAAGGTCGGAGCTGCGACCAAGGTCGCAGTTTATAATTAAAATGTACTGCTACTAACTCATATACTGCGACTAAATAATATAGTGCGACTAAGGTCGCAGTTTATAATTTTTTGTTACATTTTGAATTTGATTTAAATTTTTTTCCTTCTTGTCTGCAGCACGGTGTTGTAAATAAAATTGAAGATCTGGAAGGTCATTTCATCAAGCAGAAGCTGTTGAAAAACTGGACAGCTGACGTGCAGTACATGTTCTTCCCGATCAATCACAAACATAGTGCCGACGAGCAGGGATTTCACTGGACCTTGCTGGTATTCGATTCCACCACAGAAGAGTGGATTTTTTACAACTCTTTGGTCCCAGCTGACAAAAAAGTAGTATAACACAGCTTTACCAAAGAGATGCAAAATAATGGTGAGTTGAAATTTAATATTTTGATTAATTTGATTAATACTAATTTTTTTTCCTATTGACATTGCAGAAAGATAGATTATTAGAGATTTTTGAGATTCATTCCAAAAAAAAATGAGAAAAAATAAAATAAAATACGCAAAATGCCCCCAACAATCAAACAGGTATATAAATTTTTGACATGTAATTTCATTTCATATTTTCTATTTTTTTAGTACAAAAACTAATTTCATTTAATGATTGCTCTATGGAAATTTCAGTGTTGATTGCGCTATATATGTATGCAAGTACATGGAAAGCATAGCGTCTGGCTATCATCTATCAGCTGCTGACTGTATCAGAAACTAAGAAGTGAGCTTGCATACATGATACTTCCAAATGTAGAGAAGAGTTGGGATGAAGAAACAGACATTATACGACATACGACATATGAAGACTGATAGTTGACAAATTATTGATATACCACAATTTTTTTTTATAAATGTAAAAAATATTTCAAGTGCAATTCATTGCATAATTTTTTTGTTGTATTGATTTAATTTATACACATTTCTATACATTATTTATTATAAGTTCCATTGATTATTTACAGTCTTCATTTGTTAGAACTTGGCTTTTACTATTGCGTACTGATGTTAGAAACAAACATGCCTTCAGTAATTGTGTTAATCAACAACAACACTGCGACCTTCGTCGCTATGCGTGTTAATATAAAGGAAACACCTACCTAACGTACAGCGACTTAAGTCTTCACCATCTAAAAAATCTAAAAAGAAGGTTGCGACTTTGGTCGCAGTTGATAGCCGCAGCCTTAGTAAAATACAATGCGACTTTGGTCGCAGTTGATGGCGGCAATGTTTTAATCAATAATAACACTGCGACCTTGGTTGCTATGCGTGTTAATATTAAGGAAACACATACCTAACGTACTGCGACTTAAGTCTTCACCACCTCAAAATTTTAAAAAGAAGGTTGCGACAGTTGATAGCCGAAGTCTTAATAAAATACAATGCGACCTTGCTCGCAGTTGATGGCGGCAATGTTTTAATCAACAACAACACTGCGACCTTGGTCGCTATGCGTGTTAATATAAAGGAAACACCTACCTAACGTACTGCGACCTAAGTCGCAGTACATGTAGTGCGACCCTAGATTGCAGTTGCTGGCCATCTTTATCAATAACAACACTGCGACCTTGGTCGCAATTAATCATGTACACTGCGACCAAAGTCTCTGACTACATTATGTACAAAAAAATTAAACTATAAAGTAGAACTTTAAAGTACAAGTACATACAAAAATAATACAGTAGAAATCAAAGAATGATAATAAATCTGATTATAATTACACGCCAGTGTCAGAATGCGACTTAATCTCTCTACACTGTGCGACCCTGGTCGCACTTCATAAAAAATTGAAGTCTTTGTTCCTTCGAGATGGAGGCAACCCAAACCTACTTCTTCTGCCAATAAAAAAAATAAATAGTAAGAATTTTAAAGATTAATCGTTATAAAAAAAATGATTAACAGGTTTAATGTAATATACCATTAACGGACAACCAGTCCTGTAATGGCCCAGCTCTTGGCAGTTACCACATCTTCGATGCTTAACTTCCTTCTGATATATAGAATCTTCAAAACCAGACTTAAGCCTGGATGCAGCTCTAGGTCTCCCCTTGGTTGGTACAGGACCAATTGGATCACGTATATTCAATTCTTCACCATCTCGCAATATGACAACGGATCCACTGGAACCAACGGCAGTCTTAGGATGTGATGAATGATCATTTCCTGACATTGCTCTGTATTCTCTAGTGGTATTTTGGGCAAAACTTTCCAAAACTCCCTCCAACTTTGAAATATTTTCATCAGAATCAGCGACCATGTCCAGAATTGCATTAAATTTTGAACGAACTGTCCACAATCTAGCCGTCCGTGGAGTGCCTTGACTGGGAAAAGGCCTCATGCCATATTCAATTGCAACGTTTTTGTAACGAGCATCCAACCTCCATCTATGAAGTATATATGATTCCGGTATATGTGTAACGTGATTGCGCCACAAAATACACAGAATATGTCTACATAGGATACCCTCTGTTTCAAATAAAGCAACTGCAAGAAACATGAAGTTCCTCTCGATTATCATAACTGACCTTTTCCCAGCCGTCTTTTGATTCTGAAAATTTACCAACCAAATATTTTGATCCAGGTTTGTCCTGTTCCACCTCTTCTGAAAACAGTGTCATTACAACTGCCCATTCCTTTTGGAACAACTGAAAAATCTTCGGTGTATACAACTTCGAAACCTGTATCTCATATGGATTGGTTGTACAATTGGGCACAGAATTCAAACCCCTAAAATCTTGAAGAGATTCAGATGCACGACGGGAGCAACGGCTTTATCATATTGGTGAACAAATTCCACTAGTTTAGTGTTTGAGTTAACAAAACCATCAAAGAAGGAATTAATACTCTCGGACCTCTGACTGGTTGTCATTCCAGCAGAGAAAACATCCTTGAGATATGCATTAACCCAATGTCCACGAAGCCTGTACATCTTCATCAACCAACTGCCATCTTCTTCTTCTAACTGATATTTTTCACTCATCAGACGCCATCGTTCCTCACACGTGCTTATATCGCGGGAGGTGTACCAAGCATGGAAATCGGAGACCATATCTTCTCCATACTTGTTAGCCATTGGGATTTGTTGCTCGGCAATATGTTTCCGTACATGCCAGAAACAGTAACGGTGCCGAGACGTCGGGAAAACAATCTTGATGGCCTCACCAATCTGCGCATCCTGATCAGTAATAATCAGCTTCGGTTCAACTCCATGCATGCACTTGAGCCATTTTTGGAATAACCAAACAAAAGTATCCCTCTGCTCATCAGCAAGCATTGCACAGCCGAACAAAATTGACTGCCGGTGATGATTTACTCCAGTGAATGGAGCAAATGGCAAGCTCAAGTGATTAGTCCTGTATGTGGTGTCAAAAACGATCACATCACAGAAGCTCAGATACGAGGAAATAGCTCTTCCATCAGCCCAAAAAATGCTTCTAAGTGTGCCCGCGTTATCAACTTCACTTGAAAAGAAGAATTCTGGATCGGTCTCGGCTTTCTCTTGAAAATATTTGATAATAGCAATAAACTCATGACCGCAGTTATTTCTACATTGACGAGTGAAATCAATAACTTGTTGAGGGCGCACTTCTTCACAGCCTTCTCCCTGGCTCATTGCATTAACAACGCGGGAAATATTGAAGGCCGCATTCCAACATCAACCAGATTGCTCATAATGGTTCTGCTAATTGTTGAACGATGAGTCTGGTGAGAGTAATGGTGATGTACCTTATCCGGGCTAGACAATTCATGTGAATGAGTATCAACAAATTTGTGATAACCCAATATCGAGTTGAGTCCAAAATAAACGAAGACGGATATGCATCTCAGCAGGACAAGATACTCTAGTGTTAACTCGACGACGCACTGTAAGCCCCTCTTGTCTTTTGTCACACAACTTCTTCAGCCCTTCCTTGTTGCAGCAAAATCTTCTGCAAATAATCTCATGAGGAGACTTCCGTGACTTATCTGTACTTTTTCTTCTCACGCTAAAACCTCTATTCCTTGCAAAACAATTGTAGAAATTTTATGCTTCCATATGCGACAGGAACTGTTTCCCTATAAACTTATCTGAGCTTCCAGACATTTCTGCATGTGCATTCATATCCTACAAAAAGTATTTACACGAATTAAATGAATATAAATATTTTTTAGATATCACTGTATTCTAAAATATAAGTTATATAAATGCGACCAAGGTCGCATAAGAGATGAAAACAATTTACTTCTTATCAGCTGTTGCGACCAAGGTCGCAGTTATCCGTATGAGAAGAAATCTATATTACTTCTTACTAAAGACTGCGACCTAAGTCGCAGTAAATAAAAATAAGATTTCACATACGGCATGAAATCTATAATACTCCTTATTGAAGATTGCGACCTAAGTCGCAGTAATCAGTATGTGAATAAATCTATATTATTCCTTACTAAAGACTGCGATCTAAGTCGCAGTTATCCGCATGTGAAGAAATCTATATTACTCCTTACTAAAGACTATGACCTAAGTCGCAGTTATCCGTATGTGAAGAAATATATATTACTCCTTACTAAGACTGCGACCTAAGACGCATACCCTAGAAAAAAAGAATTCACAGCCGGAGATTATTTTCAAATAAGATTGCGACCGAATATTAAAACGGTCGCAGTACCTCATAGTCTAAAGAGAAAACATTAAATATTTAAGAAATTGTTTTTAAAATAGATATAAACAATTAAAACCTGTTGATCGACATGCAGAGATGTCAACCCTTCAAGATTTTCAATATTCTGAGAGAAAGTAGAACCAGATGCAATATCTTCCATATTAAGATCGCCGGTATACTGCTCAGACGTCGACATTAAATATTTTGCAGAAAAAAATTGATCTCAAAAGATTTTATATTTTCAGAAAAAAGTGTATCGCAGACTGAAAAGGTGAAACTAGATCTTTCAAAAAGAAATCAGGAAATAGGGTGAAAAGTAATTTATATCATATAAAGAGCGGCAAAAAATAAAAGGGAGAAAAATAATAATAAACAATAAGGAAAAGTTATCATAAGGGGTATTTGATAATTTAACTTCTACCTAAAAGCGGGCCGCAAGTCAGTGAGGTGACAAATTGAGCCACGTCACCGCAGGCTGAGAGAATACTCTCAGCCCGCGGGCTGATATACATTTTTCTCTCTCTCTCTCTCTCTCTCTCTCTCTCTCTCTATATATATATATATATATATATATATATATATATATATATATATATATATATATATGCATAGGATTGCTAGTTTACCATGTTGTTGTATTGATAAATGTTAGAGTAAACTTGCACTTCCATCATGCGTATATGTATGTTTTTGTTTTATATTAACATATAATCTTGTATGTCCACATGTCTAGATTGATTGTATATGTGTTTTTTTGTCAAAACTAAATAAATATTTAAAACATTTTTAAAGCAAATACATAGAGATGGCAATTGCGCGCCTCAACTCATATCTAGAGGAATCTCGAGGAGAAGTACAGAACCCTTCACCAGTTATTCGGCTTCAACATCTCTAAAATTTGGCTTTATTTATAAATAAAATAAATAATAAAATAGGTATAAAGTTTTGTTGTTTTTTTTTTATGTCCAATATGTTTAAAAATTTTTGTTTAAAAACTTTTTGATGAAAATATACCTTTACTGTTAAATTGAAAAGTATAAGATAAATATTTTTTAACTGGTTTTGCTGCTGTCAGTTTTTGGGTAAGACGGCCGACCGGAGCGGTCGACCGACCTTGCCTGGAGAAATTTTTATTTTTTTCTCTGTGGACGGCCGACCGGAGAGGTCGACCGACTTATCTGTCAGTGCTCTCGGGTATTTTCGGTCGACCGGACCGGTCGACCGGGCGACGAGAAACTGCTTTTTACCCATCACTATTTAAAGCCCTTTATCTCATTTTCACTCTCTCACCTCCGCCGACCCCTCACATTTCCTCTCTCTAAAACCCTAACAACCCTAATCCATCTCATCCCAACTCAAATCCAACCCTAAAACTTCTAAAAATTTCTTGGATCTTCAGTCTCAGGCCCTGATCTACGTGTATTTTCAAGAAATTTCAGATTTTGGCTTCTTGATCTTCAATCCTTCAAGGTAAAAATCGTTTTTTTCTTTGATCTTGCATCTAATCTTGTTATCTATCTAGATCTTGTCTTTCATCTAGCTTAGATCAAGCCTTTACCTTGTCTATTTCTTGAATTTTAACCTAGATCTAATTTTTAACCTAATAATGCCTAAGAGATCTAGATCTGAGAAGGGAAAAGCCATAGCCCCTTCTTCTAGTAGCAAAACCAAACCTCTTTTTGTTTCTCCTCAAGCAGAACATCGCTATATTCTCCTTTCGGAGAAAACTATCATATCTGGTAGATGTGTGGTTCTCCAAGATTTGAACACCTGAATATACCCCACATCTTGAGGAACAACTCTCTTGATCAATTCATGTCCATTAGGGAACCTGTTTACACCTCCCTTATTCCCTACTTTTATACAAACTTGTCTTATGAGGGTAACAGGGTTAGGTCTAGAGTACTTGGGAGAGACATTGACATCTCTCTCCAAGAATTTGCTGATCTTCTGCATCTCTCCTGTGAGGGAGTTGATGTCTATTCATTTGACCTTCAGGACTTTGATTATCCGTCCGGTGAGTATGCGCTCACCGCGTCAACTTTGCTTCACGGGGATGACAACCCCGGTCTAGTAAGAAATGAGGAAGTGAGACACTATACTCTCACCGCTCAAGTTCTTGCTAAGTTTGTCTTTTACAACATCCTGCCCAAATCAGGAGAATTCAGTCATGCCAGGGGTACAGTGCCTTTGTTAGTCTATTGCCTTCTGCGAGGCATTAGGGTTAACATCCCCAGGCTTATCATTTCCCACATGACCTCAGATCATGTTCTTGTCCCTGTTGGCCCAGTGGCCTTCCACTCTAGTTTTGATGATGATCAACACTCATGTAGTTATGTTTACTAATATTCTTGTGTTTCTAAGTTTCAGATCATTAACAGGATATTAGGTTGGTGATTAGCTTCAACAAGATGATTAGAAGCTATTCTTGATGATTCCGGTGCCAAAGCTTAAAGATCATACCTTTGCACTTGGAGAATCACGGAGTTTGGACCGAGTCTACTTGAAGATGAAGATCGTCAAGAAGACTTAGGTATCCTAGTTTAGATAGAGTTTTTAGATCCATTTGTAAAGCTTAGTTTAGTTGATATGCTCAAGTGAACACAAAACACACACGTTTTATGATTTGATATTTGGTTTTTATGAATAGTTGATCAAAACAAGTTTACATATGTTATATGTATAGTAGATGTTTTCTATTTATACATACATGCTTTAACTTGGTAAACAAACTTATTTTGATATCCCTATTCATGTTTTGGAAAAATCAAGTTTGACAAAATACAAGGTTTTGTTTTTGATAAAATTTGCAAGACTCAAAAATGAATTGATATGTTGATATATGTGTCTTGAAATTTTTATCACAAGTTTGGTTATCAAAGTAAAATGATAAAACAAGTTTTAGAAAAACATATTTTTAGAGAAACAGTTTTTATTGTGATTAAAACTATTTTTTAGATTTACTGTGAATTTATGGGATTTTTATTGAGTGAAAAGACCTATTTTCAAATCCCGTATCTGTGCAGAACTGAGGACTGGCTGACAGGCCAAGTCGGTCGACCGGACCGGTCGACCGCACCATAGGCCGGTCGACCGGGACGGTCGACCGACGTGCACAAGTCTGTGCACGTTTTGGAGTCTCTGGGACGGTCGACCGGGCCGGTCGACCGAGATGAGAGTTCTGCTCTCAGGATGTTTCGGTCGACCGGGCCGGTCGACCGCTATTGCCCAACGGTCACATTTTTGACCGTTGGCGGTCGACCGGACCGGTCGACCGGCAGTCTGTCAGACTGCCAGCTCAGCCTAACGGCTAGTTTTGTATAGGGGCTATATAAACCCCATCTCTTTGGGGATTTTAGCCAAGTTTTCTAAGAGAAAAATTTCCAGTTTTCTGAGGTGTTTAAAAGAGTTTTCAAAAGAGTTTTAAGTGCAAAAACTTCTCATCTTTATTTGTTTTGGGTTTTTGGAAAATCAAAGAAAAATAGGTTTTTGGGATTTTTGCTTAGATCTTCAATTATATCATATTGCAAGTATTTTCCCAAAGATTTTTCTTTGTTGCTTGTTTCCAAAAACACTTGTTTCCACACTTGAGCTATCTTCTATCCTAAACTATTAGGATCTTGTTTTTGTGGAAAAAGATAAGAGAAAAAGAAAGAGAAGTGTTTGAGGTTGTTTGTTGTAAACCTCATTGTTGTAAACACCCTTATATTTGTGAATCCCTCTTCGGTAGAGGAGATCGGGTGATTGTGTTGTGGATCCCTCTTAGGTAGAGGTGATAGTGTTTGGTTGTGAGCCTCTTCGGTAGAGGTGTGTGGATTGGTTGTTGTTTTGGCTACGGGCCTAACCCTCGGTTGTGAGGAGGTTGTTGTTTGAGAGAGGAGTTTGGTACTCCTAGAGTTGTAAGAAATCCTCTTCGGTAGAGGTTCCCTCGGTGGGAGTTGAGATAGTGAAAATCCTATACGGTGGTGTAGGCGGGGATGTAGAGCAAGGTGCTCGAACCTCGAAACAAATCTTGGTGTTTGCGATTGCTCCCATTGTCTCTCTAACTCTCTCTCTCATTTACTTTGTGCAAAGCATCATACTTCATCTCATATCATACTTGCTTGTGTTGAGCATATTTCTTATTGCCTTGCATTAGTTCATATTGCTATATCCTTGATTGCTTGGCTTGATTGTGTGTGCACATTGCTTGAATTGCTTGTGTGTTTGTGCATCACCTATACTCATCCAACAAGAGCTTCACATAGCGCCTCAACCCATATCTAGGGGAATCAAGAGGAGTTAGTCCAGAGCCTCGCAAGGGGAATTCGGCTACACTTGTTGGATTGTATTAAGTGTGTTGCAAGATTTGCATTAGCTTCCGCATTTAGCGCACTTAGTTTGCATTTAGTTTATTAGATTAGCACTTACACCTATTCACCCCCCTCTAGGTGTTTTTCAGTCCCCACTAGGCACTTGCCTTATGGGATGATTATTTCCTATCTTCTGAGGGAACTTGATTTTGATTTATCCTCTCTGAGACCCACAGAACTCTCTGTGAACTTGAACAGCTTACTCCTGAAGAGGATGCAAGATGGGACGCGTCATCCTGCTCCCCAGCAGCCACCCATTCCTCCTACATCTTCTGTTCCAGGGTCTTCCTTTGTTCCAGGGTCTTTTTCTGCTCCAGGGTCATCTATTCCATCTGACCTTCAGTCCTTCATTGCTTCTGAGTTGCGAGCTCAGTTTCAGAGCATCATTCTTTGATTTCCGCTGAGATCCAGCAGCATCACACCCAAATTTCTGCGGAGATAGCAGCACATCGTGAGGAGATGGCCACTCGCTACCAAGGACTTCGCAACGACATGTGCTACTTTGCTGATTCCATGCGATACATGGATTCGCAATTTGGTGCACTCTATGTGAGGTATGACATGCGAGCACCGGACCCCACGGCGTATGCCCAACCGCTTCCTTCCTCCGGCCCTCCATTTCCGGCCAGGCCTTCTATCGCTCCTCCAGCATCACAGCCTGCTGTTGCTGCGATTGATCCTGAGGAGGAGGATGATGATGAGGATGATGATGATGATGATGATGATGCTGTTATGGCTGATAAGGATGCAGAGGTTGCTGCGGGAGATGAGGACGACTCGTCTGAGGAGGACGATGAGGAGTGATTTTCCCCTTTGTTGATGATGTCAAAAAGGGGGAGAGATATTTATGAGACTCTCTGGGCTGTAGTACTTTATTTTGTATTTTGGGTTGTAGTATTTTATTTTATTATGGACATGTATTGTGTGGACATGTGTTTTATGGTTATATGTGTGTTTTATGGTTAGATGTTTTGTATGAATATGAGTTACTCTTTTATGGCACCCTTTTATTGCATATGTGTATTTATGCATGGTTGATTGGCATGTGTTTATGCATGGTTGATTGGCATGTGTTTCATTTCCATATTCTATATGTGTTTATGCCTGAGTATCTCTTTGATATATGCATGTGTTGAGGGGGAGCTTCACTTGAAGTCTCCACCCAAAATATTTGTGATAACTATATATGCTTTGTCATCATCTTAAAGGGGGAGATTGTTGGCCCAAAGGCCATTAGCCCGATATCTTGATGATAACAAACCATATTTAGTTATATTTTTAACAATTTTGTTTATATAAGTTTCAGGTAAAAATAATAGTTGATTTGACGGCTCCAACTCAAGACTCACGCTTTTTGGACGCCACAAAGAATTTGGATCCCCGAGCCTAGCATAATAAAAGCGCTCCCGGATCAAACAAGAAGAAGAAACTCAAGATTTGTAATTTTCTTTTTAGTTTTTATTTTTAGATGATTTTGTCAAAACCTAGATGATAGAGGTAGAATATTTGGGATTATCACACACACACTTCTAGTATTGCTTCATGGCTTCAAAACAATTTTTCTAACTTCGTTTTTAGAAAAATCATGTTTGGAAAAATCAGTTTTTAGAAAAATCATTTTTCATTTTATCAAGAAGAATTTTATCAAATGTTGTCCTAACATGTTTGAGTGATGATCTATGATCACACTCTAAGTTTTATAAGACCTAGAACCTTGTTTTAGGAATCCTTACCCAAAAATATCTTAACCAAAATTTTCTTTCCCTTTAGCAGACTCTGGAAAACAAACCTGACAGAGTCCGGTCGACCGACCCAGTCGACCGACGTGCACGGCTGTGCATGTGTGCACGTCGGCCGACCGCCCGGACGACCGGAATCAATGTCAGTGCTCTTTGTTTATTTTGGCCGACCGGATCGGCCGACCGTAAGAGTTCCACTCTCAGGCAGAGCTGCGGTCGCGCGAGTCGGCCGACCGTTTCCCCCAACGGTCGGATTTATGACCGTTTGCAGTCGGCCGTCCCGGTCAACCGGTAGCTGTCAGAAAGTCTGACAGACTCCAACAGCTATATTTTTTTGGACAGCTTTTTTGTTGGATTCTCCCCAACGACTCTTTTGACTCTTGTAACCTAGTTTTTCATCCTCTATAAATAGAGGAAGGTTTCAAGAAGTTTAACACAAGATTTACAAGTAAAAAATTCAAGTTTTCAAAGCTTAGCCTTTTAGCAAAAAGATTTTCAATTGAGCTAAAATTTCCAACCCTTTTCTTGAAGCAATCCTCTGCTTCTCTCTAGTCTTTTGCACCACACAATCCCAAAGTATTATCTCTTCATCTTTGCTATAGGATTGTGCAAGTGAGCTTTTTGATCAAGTGTGATCAACCTTTCTTCATTGTGAGAAGTTGTAGAGGCATCGGCCTCAAGCGAGCGGGTGTGCTCCAAGTGGTGTTGCGGCATCGCGAGAGATAGGACAAGTGTGTTCTTGTATTGACGATCCGGTGGGATCACCAATAGTGAAAATCCTTCAAGTGTGAAGGCGGGGACGCAGAGCGTGGTTTGAACCTCGGAAAAATCTTTGTGTTTGTGATTGTCCACTTTTCTCTAAACTCTATCTCTCTATTACTTGCTCTATTAATTGCTTATTCTCTTGCAAGTTCTTTTAATTGTGCTTATTTGTTAATTAGTTTTTAAATCAGCATTTATTGTCATTTTATATAGCCATCACCTATTCACCCCCCTCTAGGTGATTTCAAATTCGTAAACAAAAAATTAATTATCTCTCAAAGCATGGAACTACATATATTTTAAAATTTTAAAAATGTTATAACTCAAGAGCTCTCAACAAATTTCACGAGGATGTCAAATCTCTTGTTCGAGCCAAGACTATCTCTTTGTTTTTTTTTTCATGCTTGTAAAAATATAGAAAGATAAAAAAAATAGAATAAGGAGGGAAAAAAGGACTTTCTAGGGCATTACATGTCACTTGCAATTTCTTCTTACCAAGTACCTAACATGCAACTGTGAGAGTGTGTTTAAAAAACTTATGAGAAATATTAAGACGGGTAGATATGTTACGATTAAAAACTAAAGCTTAAGAGGGCATGTGGGAATTTCTGAAAATTATTTATCAAATTTAGCATCCCAAATCATTTGAGATAATGGAGAGAGTTAGTTTCAAATAGGTTAACTTTTAGGAGAAATTTTCTTACATATAAATATTTAAGGGAGGTATTTCTAAATATGAGTGATTGAGCGGACTATATAAAAAAACCCAGCTTAAAATGATATAGAGTACAATAAACTCAAATGTTACCTATGTGTTTCTTATAAGATTCAATTATAAAAGGTCCTAAATTCAAGTCTAGATTGTAATTTGGTCTAAGAAAAACAAAAGAAATAAAAAAACGGTTTATTGTAGAAAAACTCCTTATACTATTAGGGCCTTCGATTTTACCCCTTGAACTATAAAAAATGTTACTTTACCTGTCTCAGTGTAACTCCATGACATATTTAATTCCTTTCATTAATCTAACGACTGATTTTCTTTAATTAAAATGTTATCAATTTCATTTTTTCTAATTAACTTATTCTCAATAAAACCTAGCAAATTGACATGATATTGGTTATAAAGAGACAGAGAGGGTGAGGATTGGGTTGGAGTGATAAGGTGGGGGAAAAGGAGGTAAAATTTGAGTTCGCATTTGTAAGAGATTTTGGGTTAGAATATGGTGGTTTGATAAAGAGAATTAGGTGATATTGAAGGAGGAGATGGTGGTTGTGGGTTTGAGAAGGAAAAGGAGCTGATGGTGATGGGTTAAGGGGAGAAGGAGGAAGAGGTGATGGTGGTGTGATTTGAGGAGGATGTAGCTGAAGTTTTGAGAGGAAGAGATGATTTTTTTTTTCCTTCTTTCTTTTTTTTTTTTGTGGGGGCACAATGAGGATAAATTATTTTACCGCGAGAGGGTTAACCATAATAGTCACATGTTCTTTTCTGTTCAACAAAAAAAAAAGGCAAAACTAAAAGTCAACACTAAGCACACAATTTTTTGATGTTGTATGTGAAAATATTTAAGAATTGTAATTTTATTTCTTTTGGGAAACATTTTAATAACACGAGTATCGATGGCACAAAAAATTATTCTTCTTGATGATTTTAGTTTGCTAATCGAACCAATGTGTGTTTATTAGTATATCTCAAAGCACATTGTAGATAAGTCAACACGACATATAGACAAAAGTGCAAGGGAGAAGTTTAAACCTAAATATGTCAGTTTTGGACACTCATTGCTCGCTTCACCAACCAAGCTGATTGGTTTCTTTCTCTGAATATATGCGAGGCTCTCCAAGCGTTCAAATGGCACAATTGTCGCTTTGATTTTTTTTGTAGATCAACATTCAAATATTCATGAGGCTCACCAAGCGCCACTATCCGCTTCTCGAAATACACTGTAGTGAAGGTGGATGAGAATCGGCAACGCATATACGTAAGAAAAATACACTATATATACGCGCTAAGCCTCAATATAAAGAATAAACACCATATATACATGGAATCCAACCTTATTCACGAGTATAAGAATATTTACAGAGTCAAGACTAATTACATGAACAGAAAATAAGATCAAGAAAACAACATTCTGACTAGCCGAAAGAGAAAAGAGAATAATTACCTGAACTCTACGACAACTTCAACATACTTTTGCTCCTACAAAATCTTTGAATCTGGATCTCAGCATGCAAACTCAGGGTCGTCAATAAGCGACCTAGTGGGCGATAAAATGAAGGAACAGTAATATACTAAAATCGTACTACAATCATGATTACACATAAAACAAGATTGGACATAAGTAATGTGATACAATCATAGTTACCCTGAGCATATTACAATTTATTTTACCACTGCTATAACATGCAATACAAGAATTAATAGCAATGAAAACAACTTGCGAGAATTCATGTGAGCAATATGTATATCACTAATGTCATAATATACAGTGTCAAAGGTTATCATTTCATGTCCAGAAAGAGAGTCATGTGGCACAAGTAATTTAACGCGCTGTATTTTAAGATTTTACAATAATAATTATCAGTATCGCCTGATATAAAAGTCATTCCCTTTCAGTGTTCCACACCACTGATAGTCCATACTAGAACCCTTACTATAGCATAACTCATCTGGACATGACATACGAGTATCATTATCTGAATGAGAGAGACTAAATAACACACGCTCATGATATCATCATTGTTGAGTTATTTAATATGATGTTATTTGAAACGGAGGCAAAGACATTGTATGTGTTTCAGGTGGGTTCCGTGCATACCCTAAACTACGGCCACACGAATACCGGTCTTACAGAATCGAGTCAGCACCGCTAAGTGCCAACAATAACATTACCATAAGGTACCCAACATGATAAACAATATCCACCCGAAATACAGATGCTCTCTTCAGTTTTCCCAGCCTCCACTGTCAATTATATAGTGTTAATATTACATGAATACTGGGTCTGATTAATAGCAGTGATTATCACATAAAAATACAATAACAAGATTTCTAGGTAAACACGATAACATGAACAATTTACCAATATAACAAGATTGACCTAGTATCCAGGTAGCATTAACTAGATCATTATCGTGCCATAATCATGCATAATTGATCCATCATTCAAATACTTCACAAAAGCGTATACAAGATTGCTAGTTCATCGCTTTCAGGGATTACTCGACAAGACGGATACTTGTAACAATACAATTTAAATATTAAACTAACATTAACAATAAAACAAAATTTCATCGAAAATGGTAAAAAGCACTCACTCGTATTTTAAATAAAATGTTTTACCATTTACATGATTTATAGGACGATAAATATAATTTTACATGATTTATTACACAGTAAATACAATTTAATAAAATAATATATGATTTAACATATTGAAATATAACTTATAAAAGAAAAACACTCACAATGGTTGTCACGAACATGTAGCTATCGTCTCCACATCACATGGGCTCGAGAATCGTTCAAATCGGACTCCAAATGATTAAGATATCGCCCGAACACTTTATTAATGGATCGGGTTTGCGTTGCTATTGGGTTCAGATCTGATACCCAAACACAGATAACTTAAATTAATATGGGATATTGGGTTAATGGGCAGTGGATCAGTTTATTAGGTTAGGATTTGAGTTTAGATTTAATAGAGAAATTTGCATATGGTCTTTATTGATTTAGAAAAATCAAGAGAGGTATTATGGTGAACATTGATGAAAAAGAGAGTCCCCATCAAATATATTGACATAATCAGGGACATGTACGATGGAGTAGTGGCAAATGTAAAAATTTGTGGAGGCATAACAAGTAATTTTTTTCACAATTAGATTGCATCAAGGATTTGTATTAAATCCATTCTTATTTGCCACAGGGATGAATGAGCTTACTAGAGCTATTCAGGATGAGATACCGTAGTGTATGCTATTTGTTGATGATATTGTCCTAATCGATAAAACGAGAGCTGGGATAAATGCAAAATTGAAATTATGGAGGCAAACTCTAGAATCTTGAGGTTTTAGATTAAGTAGGACCAAGACAGAGTATATGGAGTGTAAATTCAATAAACAAGAAACCTGAGATTATAGTATTGTGACACTAGATGGTCAAGATATACGGATGAACAATCATTTTATGTACTTGGATTCTATTATCCAAAAAGATGGGGAGATCAATAGTGATGTCAACAATAGGATCCAAGCCGACTGGTTGAAATGGAGGAGCACAGCATGAGTTTTATGTGATCGTAATAATTCGTTATGGCTGAAGGAAAAGTTTTATCGGACTACTATTAGGTTAGCTTTATTATATAGCACAAAATGTTAGGCTATAAAGAGATATTATGTCCAGAAAATGAGTGTAGCAGAGATGTGCATGCTACGTTGGATGTGTGGTATTGAGACATAGCGTACGTATGCAACGGTAAAATCGCTCTGCATATGTATGCCACCGTAGTGTCCATGTATTCGTGGGATCGGGGCATTACAGTTATTTAATGTGATGTTATTTGAAATTGAGGTAGAGACATTGTCTGTATTTTAGATGGGTTCCGTGCATACCCGAAATTACGGCCATACGAGTGCCCGGTCCTGTAGAACCGAGCCAGCACCGCTAAATGCCAACAATAACAGTGCCATCAGGTACCCAACACGATAAATAATATTTTATTAAAATACAGATGATGTCTCTTTCAGTTCCTCCAGCCCCTTGTTTGCTCAAAAAAAATTAGGGGATCATAATAAAATTTTCTTAAATCAATGAAAAATTACAACAATCTCAAAAATTCTGATTACAAGAGAAAGAAGATGTTCAGGTTCAAATCTTCTTTTGTTTAATACTGGGTTCTTAATGTAGCGGTAGAAAGTGAATCTTATTTTCTGTTGACCGGGTGAACGTCACAATTTTCTGGGAATCTTCTCTTCGGATTATGGACAGAGTAGCACAACTTCTATCCAAATAGAATCTCAAAGAGACTTGAGGTATGAACAAACTTATACTCAGCAAGTTGTTAGAGGAGTTGAATTCTTTAGTATTCCTCAGCTAGAAGTTCTGATCAAAATTCTCCAAACCGATCCCCAACTTAATAGCAAATTGAGCTATTTATAGGGGTTTCAAGGGTAAAATTGTCCCCTAAAACCCCTCCATAATGGGGGTTAACTCCCTCATTTATTACATGGGCAGTAATTGACCCAGTAACGAGGGTAGTTATAACCGAGACGCAGAGCTTCTCCATAGTTGGAACGCGGGCTTCGAGCTTCATGTTTTGGATGCCGACTCCGAACCTTGCTAGACGCAGGTTTCGAACTCTGCCAGACGCGGGCTTCATGCTCTGCGTCTTAAGATTGCAGTGATGTCGAGAGCGGGCTCCGAATCTCGTATCTTGGTGCTGCAGTGATGCAAGGACGCGGTCAAAGAGTCGTGTCTTGATTATTACAGTGCAGCTGAGACGCGAGTTTTGACCCTCGCGTCTTGGTACTGTACTGGTGTTGAGGAGCGGGCTTCATGCCCTGCGTTTTGGCATTTACAGTACAGCTGGGGCGCGGGCTTCGACCTTCGCGTCTTGGTACTGTGCTGATGTTGAGGCGTGGACTTCATGTTCTGCGTCTTGGCATTACACGAGTGGCTATAATCAGCCTCTCGTCTGGAATATAGACTCTGTTTTCGATGACCTGTCTTCAGTGATTTTTAGACAAAATACAGAACCCCCTCCAAAGTTCTCAAAACTCCGTCATTGACTGAGACAGGTTTCAAAATACTTTGGACTTTTCTCTTAGCAGCAATGCTCTCAAGACTGGACTAACAATCTTCTGAGATATCTTGAGCTTGATCTTGTCTGGATTTTAGTCTCCGTGAGTGTACTATTAAACTCTTTGAAGCCACCAGAAATGATCAATGTGAGTATCTGGATACGCAGTCCGAACATCCTCGATGCTCTGAGCTGGTTGTTGGTGTACTGTTGAACCTGGGGTAAAATAGTCATCTGCTTGTGTCAGTGTACTATTGAACTGATTGTAGAACCAAAGACTGAACGCAAGTCTTGTAGACACAAAGGTCATGTTGCCTTGAAAATTCGGACCTCATCTGAAGTAGAAACACTACTTTCTCTCTCTTTTTATATTAGAAAGACGCAAACATTGAAGCGGAGACATAACTCTCACTTTGTTGAAGTAACACGGACTTCAAGGTGGTGACGCGGTCCTTCTTTAAAGAGACGCGGTCCTGTTAAACGCGAGCTCGCGTTCTGGGGCATTGCCACGTGTCTGGCGGAGCTGAGGAGAGGCCTTTCCCTTGATAAGTGAGGAGCGCTTTCAAGGCGCGTGCCACGTGTCGGGTGGAGCTCGAAGAAACGCCTTTTCCTTGATGCGCGAGGATCGCGTCAAGGCGCGTGCCACGTGTCAGGCGAAGATTGGGCTCGAGATATGTGCCGCGTATCTTGGTGGATTATTGTATTTATAAAAGACACCAGTCTTTCAAGAGTCATCATTAGACTATTTTCTTCTCCACTGAGCCCTGCGTCGAGGACTTTCTGAACTTAAGAAAAGCTCTGAGTTTTTTCCTTCCTTCTTTCATCTTCGATACAGAATTCACGGTCGAGATGTCCCCAAAAACAAAAGCTTGTGGCTTCATAGTCGGGCGCTGTCGCTCCAGAGATACAAATGGGTGGCTCTTCCACGCAGGAAGCCCCCATTTCAGGTAAAGAACCATTCGCCCTGGTTTTCGTCATTAAGGGATTTGAAGAGTTATCTTAACTCTTAAGTCTCTTCTGAACTGAACCACCAACGCGAGGCTTACATCCGCATTTTTGGTATTCAGACGCGGCTTTTGCATTGGTAGGCAAGATGCGGTTTGACGACCTCCGCGTCTCGCTTCATCAGCTTGAATCCGTATCCGCTTGTTGAATGCAGGCTTCATTGAGCCGTGCGTTTGATCCTGACACTTAGAGAATTTTCATAAGTGGAGGAGTTCAGACGTGAATTTGATGTGAGCCTCGCGTCACTGAGGTTGGACGCGGGCTTCACTGAACCTCGCGCCTGGGTCCAACACTTAGAAAAAATTTTAAGTTGTGGAGTTTAAAATGCAGACTTCGTGCGAGCAATGCATATTTAGGTTTAGATGCGGGCTTCGCTGAGCTCCGCATCTAGACTCAACCCTGCGTCTGAACTTTCAACACTTAGTCATTTCTCTTTTAGATTTCTGACTGTGTGTTATTCTCTTTGCAATGAGATATTCCTCCAATCATTTGTCCAAAAAGTGCCATTTTGGACACGTAGGTGGTGTTGATCCTAATCGGATCTTCGTGCTTGCAAGGACTGCTCCAGTGTTTGCTCTGAAGTCAAAAGAGCGTTGGGACAGACTTAGCAACCCTAGTATGCTGACCTTCCAGGAGATCATGACCAATGGGCTATACAAATCCAAACCCCTGTTGTGCTGAAGAAACCTGATTTCTTCTTTGGCGACGCTATCACGGAGGAAGATAGGGTTTTGTATGACGAAGACTATAAGTGGCTCCGTCAGATAGGGGATAGGAGATTTTTCTTTCCCAACATGGAGAGGATGTACCCTTTAGCTTATCTTCAGCACACGTCCGTACATCACGCAATGGAGTAGGACCTTTCTCAATATATCTCCGACGTGTCCCTTGGTAAATTGGGTGCAAAGGAAGCATACCCTGCTGGCTACAGGAAAGATGTATTCGGTTTATATCCCGGATCGGTTAGAACTGAGTATCTAAAAGGAGAAAATCCTCAGTTGGCCACCACCTTCATCAATCAATTCCTGAAGGTGAGGGGTGATTTTCCCACTAACCTTCGTCCGATCGGGTGGGTCCACTCTACTGACAAGTCATGGTGGAGTAGGATGGATTTGTTCTGACTGAGCTCGGGGATTTGCTGAAGCAGGTGGGATTATACCATTCCGCTAGGGCCATGTGATCGGTTGCTGATATTGCATAATTATTATCATATTCTCATACTTATTATATAATAAACTCTGCTTTTAATCTTAAATATTTTATAATTTATATGGAGGCCCATTGCTAAAAGAAAGGAAGAGAAACGAGCCCAAAAGCCCATCAAAATTCTGATTTAATTCAGAATTAATTTGAAGTCAGAAAATCAAGGAAGATCAGGGCAAATCAGATCATTTGAAAACCAGTTAGAACAAATCTCTACAAATCTATCGGTTAAAGCCCAAGATCAAAGGCCATTTCGTCAAATTCAGAAGCTGAAACGAGAAATCTAGAAGCAGATAAAAGCAAATCACGAAGCAAGGAAGTACCACCAACAGGGCGTGGCCACCTGGCTACACCCTGGCCACAGAATCTATAGTTATTTTTTTATGTACTTTTTTTCTGTGTTCTTCTTCTTCTTTTCTACTTCTCTCCTTCTTATACTAATTGCTATCCAAATGAGTCTTATAGTATCGAAAGAGCCTTGTCTTTGTGAGTATCACCGATAGCTCATGACGATGAATTTTAGTCTCAGTCTGTATCATTTCATGCTTGTTTTGTCTTGATGATGTAATGTGAAAGAGATGAGAATCAACTCTTATGGGTTGTGCGCTGATTGCCTCTACTTCAAAGTAACATCATCGCCAAAGATTCAAGGTAAGCTTTTGGTCAAAGGAGGTAAGTAATCATTTTTAATTTCTTTCTTTTAACTTCTGGTGTAAATTACCAACACCACAATCTTCCAAATCTCTTTCACTCTTTTTCAATTTCTTTATACATATCACTTCTATTTCTCCACCTTCTCTATCTACCACTTTCTTCCTAACTTAACTTTAACTCTTTTTCATTTTTCTTTTTAAGAACTAAAAGAAGATTTTTAACCATTCCCTGTAACCTAAAAGAGAACTTATTAAAAAGCTTTCATCGCTAGTCCCTCCTTGTGGATCATGACCCGCATAGCACTTGCTATCGCGGTAATATTGAGAACTTGCATTCTTTATTCTTAAGTTCTGAAATTCTGTATTTTGTGAGAAGGTTAAACCTCAATCAATTTTTTGCGCCGTTACCGGGTAGGGACGGTAAGTTATTCTTTTTTTTAGATTTACATTTTTGGTTAACTTTCTTCTTTGTTCTTGGTGTACAGACTTAACAACAAGAAATTTTTGCTACGGTGGACATATAAGTGGCCCTGCACTCTGCTCAAGAAAGCAGAGCCCAGAAGCTCTCAGATTTGCTACATTCCTGTAGCAATCTGAGTGAACTACTAATCTGTATTTTCTTTATGTTGGGTGATTTGCAAAGTTTAATATTTGTAGCTATTTATTTTCTTATTTGACTCACTGTATATCCATTTTTAACACAACAGTAAAAGGTTGATTGTAAATGCTAAAAATGATTTAGACTTTACATTTAAGCACGTGTCTATTTCATTACATTTCTATTTACTGTTGAAGAGTGCTGGAGCTCAGGTATGTGTGCATAGCATTTAGTATAAGGTTCATTCTTGTATAAAATATTGCTTGAGTGTTACTTTTTTCTATATATACTTGTACACTGCACTAAATTGATCTAAGGGCTTGTCCTATAAACAAGATAAAGTAGGGAAGTCATTACCCTCCCTTAGCCACAAACAATCTCCTCACTCACTAACCCAAGCATAAATAAAACTGAGTAGACGTTGGCCCTAAGGACATCTCAGACTCAAATAGGAGACTGACCTAAGGGGGAAGTTGATTTGAATTTGACACTTACCAAATCGGTGACTAAGATTGGGGATTGAGAAGCGAAATCTCGAAGGCTGATAGTTTGGCTTAATTAGGCCCGTCGCTTTTGCGCGGATATCTCCCACCAATCTTTCCCCTACCTGGCCGATTAACTTGTGGTCAGATTCAGCAATATACCCCCCGTGGACAGTCTAACTAGTTAAGAGTCGTCTAGGTCCAAGGTTTACCCTAACTTAGGTTAGATTTATTTTATTTGTTTACTTATTTGTTTGTTTTTCTTTGTTAGTGTTTGACATTTCCTGTGTGATATGTCTTATAACAATAATTTTTCCAATTTTAATGGTAATCCATATTATACCTCGACCTCTTTGTCAGATATTACCAACCCGACATATCATAACTTTAACCAACCTAGTGTGTCGGATTGGTCTTATCCGAGTCAATATAACCCATGCCCCCAATCTTATGACCATAATTTCTAAAATAATTTCAACTCTTCACAGAGTCAATGGGGATTCACCTCCACCAAGTCCAATTTTCATCCAACTTGTCTTCCTTATCCACCTTGTCCATAATATTTTCAAGATTCATACTCAGTTTCACCAGTTTAAAATAAAAAACTATCAATCTTGGAAATGAGCATGTGTGAGTTCAAGTAACAATCACAAAATCTGACGGACTCACAATTTCACCACAAATTTCAAAACAAAACTTCATCTTTTCAAGTCTAATCGCAACAAAACGATGAACCAATCGACTATGAAAAGATGCTTGAAGCCATGACTCAGGCTCAAATCGCTCCTAATCATGACATAGATATAATGGTCCAAACTCTCCATTCTCACCATTTGACCATTTCTGATGTCGCTAACCATTTTGTTAGAGCCAAAAAATTATGTTATTTTGGAAAACAAGATTCTATTTCAGCACACACATTTGAACTTGTCCAAACTCCAAATTTTAAAAATCATATTGATATTTTGGTAAGTTATCCCTTTTCTAAAATTAAACTTGAGAATGAATATGATCCTGAACTTCAACTTGGTGATTCAATTCTACTTCCTGCCTCAATAATGACTCTAGTATCTTCACCTGATTTCAATCTTCTTCCTAAGTCAACATTGGATCTTGTGCCAATTCATCATGAAATTGAATTGCCAATTTTTTATGATCATCATATTGAACTTGACCAATTTTATACTTTTGAAAGTTCCATTGACAGATTGGTAAGTTATCATTTTTATGAAATCGAACTCAAAGAGAAATGTGACCTAGATTCTCAAATTTGTGATCCAGTTCAAATTCCTGAATTAATATTGACTCCTGTTTTGTTACCCAACTTGAGAAATATTTTAGAGTCAGTTTTGATTCCCACACCTGTCATTTTTTAGCTTGAATTGTCAATATTAAGTCACATTCCGTAGTAGGAAAATGAATGTGAACTCGAGTTTCAATTTCTTAATTTGGACTCACTTCCTAAACCAATCTCGACTCTTAAACTTTTACTTGACTTAAGTCACTTTCCTGAGTCGGTATTAGTTCTCGTACTTACTAAATTCAAGTAAATCATTCCATCTTTTCACACTCCATTTTGGGATAAGGGTGTTGATAAAATTGACTCTGAAATTATTTGTAAAATTTGAAAATTAGATGGGGTAAAATTCTTAATAAAAATCATTCATATATACATCATTTTAGTCGGTTATATTAGAGAGGTTTCTGGTGAGTTCCTCTGAATTCCATGCAAATTCAATTGGACCGCATTTCGTGGACCAATCAGACCACCACCGGAACCATCACCTTAAGGTAATATTTTCCTTCTCTTTCTTCTTTTTCACTCATCTATGCATTAATTCATACATTGAGGACAATGCATGAGATAGGCATGGGCGAGGGTTCTAACATAACTTAGGTTTTTCTTTTTATTAAAAAAAGAAAAAGAAAAAAATTAACATTTTCTTTACTTTTAAAAACTTTTTGAAAATAGAAATAATATTTTTGACATAATTTTTTAAAGAAATTAAGTCAATTTTAAGGAATAGGAAAATCAAAATTAGGATTTCTTATACTTGGTCAAAATAAGATTATTTGTTTGATTTCTAATGTTAGGAAAAAATTTGTGAAAATAATTTAGTCTTGATTTTTACCTTGATGAAATATGCATGCTTCATACACTTACACACTTAGGGTTTAAAAACAAAGATTCTTATGCCTTCTTTAATATATATATAAATATAAATCTTCTGATTAGGATGGGTATTTATGCCTCATAAAGCATAAGTATTCCCGCCAAAAGACGGTTCATATAATAAAATCTTTAGTTTTGTGGCCTTATTTGCTCGAGTCCTTAAGTCCTTAGTGTGTTTTCTCACCCGATGCCCTAAGATCGTTTAGCTTGGGAGTCACTGATTAAAGGCTGGTTACATGGGCAGATTAAAAAGCCTAATAGAACTAAGGAATAATACCACAAAATATAAAATAAATATATATATACATATAAATAAATAAGGCATAAGAGTTAGAGTTAAAGAACCCTTAGTCGAAACTTCACGGCCACGAAGGTGCATATGATTTAGGGTAAAGTAGTAGACTAGATGAAAAGTATAATTTGACTTCTTACTTTGATTGATAACAAATTTTTGAATAGAGATTAAGTTTAGGAATAAAAAATTCAGTTTTCCTATAACTTATAGATTACTTAAATCTTACAATAATATTTCAAATATTTTTCTTTCAAAAGGTGTTTTAAAAATACTAACATTTTTTCTCTTTCTTTATGGATTTTGCGAGTGTAATCACTGAAAATACTCACGAGACAAAACTCGTATTCTACGGGAAACATAGAGGTTTAACGGCTTGGTGCATAAGTTCAGTACAATCCGTGACCTGCAAAAATGGTCTAATAATTTTTGATCTAGTTTTGTTGTTTTGCCGAGGAAGAGCAAAAGATAGGTATGAGGGGCGTGATCGATCGCTGATATTGCATAATTATTATCATATTCTTATACTTATTATATAATAAACTCTACTTTTAATCCTAAGTATTTTCTAATTTATATGCAGGCCCGTTGCTAAAAGAAAGGAAAAGAAACGAGCCCAAAAGCCTACCAAAATTCTGATTTAATTCAGAATTAATTCAATGTCAGAAAATCAGGAAAGATCAGGGTAAATCAGATTGGTTGAAAATCAGTTAGAACAAATCTCTCCAAATCTATTAGTTAAAGCCCAAGATCAAAGACCGTTTCGTCAAATTCAGAAGCTGAAAGGAGAAATCCAGAACCAGAGAAAAGCAAATCGTAAAGCCAGGGAGTACCACCAACAGGGTGTGGCCAGGTCACAGAAATGCGACAAAAGCCGCGTTTTCGCGGCTTATTAGTGGTTGTTGGGAGAGCGTTTGCTCTCCCTATCTTCGTATGCTCTCCTATGTTGGGTTTTGCCTATTAATACTGGGTTTTTCAGAGACCACAAGGGGCGACCATGCAGAGATAGATTCTAGACCAGTTTTTCACTCTTTTTAGTGTAGGTTTTAGTTTTTTTTATGTAATTTTTAGTTTTCATTTATATAATTCAGAGGATATCAGAGTTCCATAGAAGAATGAGAGTGAAGTTTGAGCTGAGAGTGACACCGGTGTAAGTTGTTCTTCTTTTCTCTTATTGTTATAAAATTGAATCTATAGTAACCTTTTTATGTACTTTGTTTTTTTGTTCTTCTTCTTCTTTTCTACTTCTCTCCTTCTTGTACCAATTGCTATCCAAGTGAGTCTTATAGCATCGATAGAGCCTTACTTTTGTGAGTGCTACTGATATCTCATGACAATGGATTTTAGTCTAAGTCTGTATCATTTCATACTTGTTTTATCTTGATGATGTAATATGAAAGAGGCGAGAATCAACTCTTATAGGCTATGCGCGCTGATTGCCTCCACTTCAAGGTAACATTATCGCCAAATATTCAAGGTAAGCTTTTGGTCAAAGGAGGTAAGTAATTATTTTTAATTTCTTTCTTTTAACTTTTAGTGTAAATTACCAATACCACAATCTTCCAAATCTCTTTCACTCTTTTTCAATTTCTTTGTACATATCACTTCCATTTTCTCCACCTTCTTTATCTACCACTTTCTTCCTAACTTAACTTTAACTCTTTTTCATTTTTTTTTAAGAACTAAAAGAAGATCTTTAACCATTTTTGTTACCTAAAAGTGAACTTATTAAAAAGCTTCCATCGCTAGTCCCTCCTTGTGGATCATGACCCGCATAGCCACTTGCTATCGCGGTAGTATTGAGAACTTGCACTCTTTGTTCTTAAGTTCTGAAATTCTATATTTTGTGTGTAGGTTAAACTTCAATCAATTTTTGGCACCGTTGCCGGGGGGACGGTAAGTTATTCTTTTTTTTAGATTTATATTTTAGTTAACTTTCTTCTTTGTCTTGGTGTACAGACTTAACAACAAGGAATTTTTATTGCAGTGGACATATAAGTGGCCCTGAACTCTGCTCAAGAAAGCAGTGCCCAAAAGCCCTCAGATTTGCTATATTCCTGTGGCAATCTGAGTGAACTATTAATCTGTATTTTCTACAGGTTGGCTGAATTGCAAAGTTTAATATGTGTAACTATTTATTTCCTTGTTTGACTCACTGTATATCCATTTCTAACACAACAGTAAAAGGTTGATTGTAAATGCTAAAAATGATTTAGACTTTACATTTAGGCACGTGTTTATTTCATTACATTTTCTATTTACTGTTGAAGAGTGCTGGAGCCAAGGTATGTGTGCATAGCATTTAGTATAAGGTTCATTCTTGTATGAAATATTGCTTGAGTGTTACTTTTTTCTATATACTTGTACACTGCACAAAATTGATTTAAGGTCTTATCCTATAAACAAAATAAGGTGGGAAAGTCATTACCCTCTCTTAGCCCACAGACAATCTCCTCACTTGCTAACCCAAGCCTAACTAAAATTGAGTAGACATTGGCCCTAAGGACATCTCGGACTCAAATAGGAGACTGACCTAGGGGGAAGTTGATTTGAATCTGACTCTTGCCAAATCGGTGATTAAGGTTGGGGATTGAGAGGCAAAACCCCGAAGGCTGATAGTTTGGCTTAATTAGGCCCGTCGCTTTTGCGCGGATACCTCCCACCAATCTTTCCCCTACCTGGCCGATTAACTTGTGGTCAGATTCAGCAATATACCCCCCGTGGACAGTCTAACCAGTTAGGAGTCGTCTAGGTCTAAGGTTTACCCAAACTTAGGTTAGATTTTTTTTCTTTTCTTTTTATTTGTTTGCTTATTTGTTGATTTTTCTTTGTTTATGTTTAACATTTCCTGTGTGATATGACTTATAATAATAATTTTTTCAATTTTAATGGTAATCTATATTATACCTCGACCTCATTTTAGGATATTACCAACCCGACATATCATAACTTTAACCAACCTAGTGTGTCGGATTGGTCTTATCTGAATCAATATAACCCATGCCCCCAATCTTATGACCATAATTTCTAAAATAATTTCAACTCTTCATAGAGTCAATGGGGATTCACCTCCACCAAGTCCAATTTTCAACCAATTGTCCTCCTTATCTAGCTTGTCCACAATATTTTCAAGATTCATACTCAGTTCCATCAGTTAAAAATAAAAAACAATCAATCTTTAAAATGAGTATGTGTGAGTCCAAGCATTAATCACAAAATATGACAGACTCGCAATTTCACCACAAATTTCAAAACAAAACTTCATCTTTTCAAGTCTAATTGAAACAAAACGATGAACCAATCGACTATGAAATGATGCTTTAAGCCATGACTCAAGCTCAAATCGCTCGTAATCATGACATAGATATAATGGTCCAAACTCTCCATTCTTACCGTTTGACCATTTCTGATGTCTTAACCATTCTGTTAGAACCGAAGAATCATGTTGATTTGGAAGACAAGATTCCATTTCAGCACACCTATTTGAACTTGCCCAAACTCCAAATTTTAAAAACCACATTGACATTTTGACAAGTTATTCCTTTTCTGAAATTAAACTTGAGAATGAATATGATCATGAACCTCAACTTAGTGATTCAATTCTACTTCCTGATTCAATAATGACTACGATGTCTTCACCTGATTTCAATTTTCTTTCCGAGTCAACATTGGATCCTGTGTCAATTCATCATGAAATTAAACTGTCAATCTTTTATGATCATCATATTGAACTTGACCAATTTCATACTTTTGAAAGTCTCATTGATAAATTGGCAAGTTCTCATTTTTATGAAATTGAACTCAATGAGAAATGTGACCTAGATTCTCAAATTTGTGATCCAATTCAAATTTCTGAATCAATATTGACTTCTATTTTGTTACCCAACTTGAATAATATTTTAGAGTCAGTTTTGATTCCCACACCTATCATTCTTGAGTTTTAATCACCAGTATTAAGTCACATTCCATTGTGGGAAAATAAATGTGGACTTGAGTTTTAATTTCTTGATTTGGACCCACTTCCTGAACCAATATTGACTCCTGAACCTTTACTTGACTGTCACTTTCCTGAGTCGGTATAAGTTCACACTTCCTAAGTCTAAGTCAATCATTTCATCTTTTCACACTCCATTTTGGGACAAGGGTGTTGATAAAATTGACTTTGAAATTATTTGTGAAATTTGAAAATTAGATGGGGTAAAATTCTTAATAAAAATGGGGTAGAATTCTTAATAAAAATTTGTGAAATTTGGAAATTACTTCCCAAGTCCAGATGCCTGAAGTAATCTCTCCTAGTGCTGAGGAGCAGGAGGAGAAAGAAGAAGAAGAGGAAGAATTGCTCCAACACTTCGTCCTCGAGCTTGCGTAATAAGGGGCCCTGCGATCCTAGTGGAGGAAGAGCCTGCAGGCGAATCCACCAAGGCCGAAGGGGCTGAAGGGCCTGAGGTGGCGATGGAGGGGCTTGAAGTTGAGATTCCAAGAGTTTCAATTTGGCCTGAAACTTTTTCGACCCATGAGAGAAGGGCGGAGTTGCAACAGCCTGAGTCTCCCAGCTTGCTGATGCCTACCTCGCGGGTTGTTGAGCCCAGCTCTATTATCGAGGTTCTCGATGGTAAAGCCTCAATCATTGAGACTTCTTAGGTCCAATTGTCATCTTCGTCGTTTGAGGAGCACGAATATTTTTTTCGGAGAGGAAGTCGACTTCGGCGATGAACCCGCTTATCCTGACACTGGCAAATTCTCGCATATATAAGAAAAAGAGATGCAAATGTACGTCCCTGTGATGGTTCCGCCGACAGGAGAGATTGCTACTGTTGAGAGTATTTCTTTTATCCTCCTTAATTGTTTCTCTATCAGGTTGGGAAAATGTTTTAACGTTTCCTTTGAATTTCTTTTGTAGGGGTGTCCACCGGTAGCGAAGCCACAACTTGTTCTCACATTGAGGAGATGATCCAGAAACTGGCCCAATAGGAGGGTCTCAAAATTCCTGCTACCGGGATGTCTCATGAGTCATGAGGGTGTATCCACTGAGACCGGGGAACTCTCATCCCCAAGTGGCTTGTCTAGGGACTTGTCATCTTCAGATCCTCAACTTAGTAAAAGAATAAAGACATGTTGAATACTCTCTTTTTCAAAGTTCTTTCGAGTTTGCTCGAATACTCCTTGAGAATCAGATTGATAACATCTGTCACCCTGGAAGCTCGGAGCAAGTTAGCGTGTATCTGATGCTGTTTAAACAGTTGGGGATATGCCCGAGGGAACTAAAGACCTGAAAAGGCTAGCTCGATGGATAAGGCTCGGTCGATGTTGAGTAAGCTTCTCGCCGCTCAAGAACACGAGCGAAAAGAGATGGAGGAGCAAATGGCTGAAGACGCCCATCATCTCCATAACTTCCAATCCGACTACCAAAGATTTGTTGACGATTCGAGGGAATCCGAGATCGTCACCAACAGTGCGGAGCAAATCATTGCCACTGCTCGGGAAATTATTGCTAAGGCACAAGCTTTGATTCAAGTTAACGAGCAGAAGCTTACTGTCACCAGAAAAATGCTGGAAGAGCTGGAAGCTGCCAAGAAGCTGGTCCAAGAAAATCTTGCTGCTCATTCCTCCAGATTTTATACCTTAGTATTAGCATTGCTATTATTATTATGTTATTCTTGGTATTATTCCTAATTGATTTTCTTTTCCAACCCATAATCCAATTATCTAATAAACCATAACCCATTTAACTCATAACCAAAAATAAAATAAAATGTAAAATAAATAAAATAAAATTTAAACAAAAAATATATATAGTAAAAATAATAAAATATAATTGTGTGTTTAAATTGTTAATTCCAAATTTCAAACTCATGTTCCCTTGTACCAAATCCCAATACCTAAACCATAATGCCACATTGGCGTGTGGTTAAGTTGGAGATCTAAATTTATTTAAACAACCTAAAACCAAATATAAGTTTCAAATTCTAACTGAAAGATCTCAAGAGATCTCTAGGGATCTTATCTTAATAATCTGATTGCTAACAATCCTAAAAGATCCTATCCTGTAACTTTCTTCTCCTACCTCCGTCAAAAAAGAGAAAGAAAGAAAGAACGACAATCGGAAAGAACTCCCAACCCATCATTTCTCATCCTCTTCACCCTTCTTGGAGTTGGAGTTGGTCGTGACGGGAACGGGTCCAAGGCGAGGAGGTTGAGAAGGAAGCGTGGAAATTGAGAAGCAGGCTAAATCTAAGTAAGTAAATATTTAATTTTTATGAATTAAAATATTTAATTGAAATAGCATGATTAAAATTTTATTCTTGTATAAAACCTAAATCTCCCCTTGATTTAAATCAATTTATATAAATTAAAATTTAATACCACATGGTGACTTAAAAATCCCTCCTTTATGAAGCTAAAAATCCATCCAATAATATAAACAAAATAAATTGAATAATGTAACAATACATTAATAGGAATTTTTAGAAGATACACACACATATATATACACAAATGTATATATAAGGGGAAAAAAAGAAGAAAAAAAAAAAAGGAAGCCTACTGCTCTCGGCCAAAAGGCTGAGAGCAGCAGCCGGGTCTGCACCCGACCCGGGTGCAGACCCGCACCCGGAAATGACCAGTCCCAGTGGCCTGGGCTACCACTTGGCCAAGCCTTTAAAAAAAAAGAAAAGAAAGAACTGGGCCGCAAATTGCCCGGGCCCAGTAAAAATAAAAGAAAAAAAGGAAGAAGGCTGGGCCACAACTGGCCCAGGCCCAGGAAGAAATAAAAAGGAAAAAAATGAAAAAAAAAAAGAAACTGGGCCGTCAATGGCCTAGCCCAAAAGAAAAGTGAAAAAGGAAAAGAAAGAAAAAGAAACTGGGCCTGGCTTATTAGGCCAGGCCAGAAAACAGAATAGAAAAGAAAAAAATACAAATTAATTTTGTAGCCCAATTTTAGAAGCCCAGTTTCAGTCCAGCCCACAGATTTTGAGTTCTAATCACCCAAATACAAAAACAGACCCGTTAACTATTGAAAAACAATTGGTTTTAGCTAGATAAAAATTTGAAAAAAATAAATAAAAATAGGGATAAATATCGAGATAATCCCTAACATCTACTGAAAAATTTTGGGGTTAATTATAAATCATATTGGACTGAAACACAGCCTTCTAAGTAAAAACCCACTACTTCAACATTCAGATCCGTTAAGAAAATTGCATGTTTTAAATGATTTACACCACAAAAATCAGTAAATAAATTATGAATAATATTATAAACTCAGTGTCATCCTACAACTTTGTTTTAAGACCTGGACCATCCATATTTAATTTAAAATACTGAATAACATCGAGTAAGATATCTTTCGTAAAATTCAATAAATGTAAATTTGATATCTTATGTATAAATTCATATGTATTTAATGTATATTTCTTCAAATTAGTGTTTGGATGCGCGATAAGTTCAGGTGAGTGTTTTTTGTTTATTTATTGAGTTTTTGGTATTATTTCACATCAATGCTTTTAACTTGTTCCAAATTAATATTATTTTATGTTTAAATAGTGTTCATGTTTAATTACTGTTCATGCACGTAAGTAATTGTTCATGATGATTTACACCCATTAACTATTATTCAAGTCCACATATGTATATATACAAAATGAATTTGCCTTGCGGATGTATTTATATCCCTTAAATAAATGTTGTATATTAATCTTGATCTTGGACATCATGATACCTCTTGAAAACTTGATTGACTATATATGACATCTACCTGATAACTATTGTATTCATATTATTGAAAGTTACTGGGAAAATATTGTCAGACCGTAACATATATATTGTTCTACCGTTTACACGGTAATATTGTTCACATTGTTATTGTTACATTGATATTGTTATTGACACCGTATCCTCCCAGTGATCGAAATAACATAGATATTAATTGTTATAACTGATAATGTAAATTGATAACTTACACCGGGATTGGGGAAATTAATGGAGAAGATAGAATCTGTATTTTGGGTGGACCTAGGATACAGGTTGCACAGCCGATATACGGTTCCACTGCAGGGTTCCAGGGGATGACTGACATCCCGTATTGTTCATATTGTCATTATTATTGACACATTGTTAATGTTATTGACTACCTAGCGGTAGGACCTGGTTCAGCGCCAAGTGATTGGGCCGTGGTTCCGGGTATGTACGGAACCCATCTAAAGCATGGACAATGTCTCTTCTATTAATTTCAATAACTTAGGACCCTGATTGACACGTGTAATAAGCATAGTATGGGATGTATCTATTACAGGTGACAATTGGTGTTCGCTAACATAATAAATGATAATGAACTTTAATGCATTGTGACTGACCATGATCACCGACTGTATATGTATATCACTGTGACAGACATATGACTATAACCATGACCAGATTGTATACCAGACTAGTGACATATGCTAGGTTACACATATTGGCATGAGTGATTTCCTTTTTATCATGATGTCAGTTATATATCATTCATGACTTTATTCTTTATATTAGTTATCTTGTTATCTTTTATTTCAGTTATCTTGTTGTTATTGCTTGTGTTGTTATTATACACGAGCATTCCTCTTTACACACACACACTCATTAGGTCGATTCTGACGACCCTGGGTTCGCACATTCAGGGTATTGGACATCTTCTTATATTGTTCAGGTGTTCGTGTGATCGTACGCTTCGCGAGGAGATTGGAGTTTCTCCCTTTTGATTCTGGTATTCTTGCCTCTTGTTGTTCCTGTTTCTATACTCTTCTTGATTTCATGTTTATCGGATTCAGTCTTTATTTCAGTTCTTTTATATGATATCATGCGTGGGTGCTTATATGTAATATTGCAGTGATCGTTGATATATTATGGTTTATAGCTTGTTCAGGTTACTCTTAGGCTTCGCATGTATACGTGGGGTATTTCCTCGCCTATATACGTCGCCGACTCTCGTCGCGTCTCTGCTTCAGCGTATTTTGGGAAGCGGGGCGTGACAGGGTTTCTGTGATATCAGAGCCAGGTTCGCTAATGAGACGGACCAAGTTCATGCCTGTGACCTGAGACGAGTTATAATTTACACTACAGTAAATATATAGTATTCACATAATGACATGAGTCCACTTGAGAATCGATCGTCCTTCCTTTCTAAGTTCATCTCTTGAATCTGTTGATGCCTCCTATTTTAACATTCCTTCCGAATCAGTCTGTATTTTTCCTGTTAATTCATATCTTTCATCTCAGCTCCATTTCCCCGATATTGACTATAGGGACTGGCCTTTGGACCTAATCGACGGCAAAGATCAGAGCGCACAGCGAAAGCGTGGTGTCCCAGTGAAGCGACGTAGAAGTTTGTTTGTTTTCTCCCTGGATTTAGATTCATTTATCATTCCCTACTTTATTGAAATTTTAAGGACGAAATTTTTAATAAGGTCGGTAGAATGTAATATCCCCTAACTAATAATATTGTATCTCCCTTTACTAATTTTATTTAGATTTACTTATTATTATTGATTAATTTATTTTATACATGTGTATAAATATGTGCAGACATATTAAGTGTATATGTTTGATTTACATTTATACTAGTATATGTATGTATTATATTTTATACCTTAGTATTAGCATTACTATTATTATTCTGTTATTGTTGGTATTATTCCTAACTGATCTTCTTTTCCAACTCATAATCCAATTATCTAATAAACCATAACGCATTTAACTCATACCCAAAAATAAAATAAAATGATAAAATAAATAAAATAAAATTTAAACAAAAAATATATATATAGTAAAAATAATAAAATATAATTATGTGTTTAAATTGTTAATTCCAAATTTCAAACTAATGTTCACTTGTACCAAATCCCAATACCTAAACCATAATGCCATATTGGCGTATGGTTAAGTTGGAGATCTAAATTTATTTAAACAACCTAAAACCAAATATAAGTTTCAAATTCTAACTGAAAGATCTCAAGAGATCTTATCTTAATAACCTGATTGCTAACAATCCTAAAAGATCTGTAACTTTCTTCTCCTATCTCCGTCAAAAAAGAGAAAGAAAGAATGACAATCAGAAAGAACTCCCCACCCATCATTTCTCATCCTCTTCACCCTTCTTGGAGTTGGAGTTGGTCGTGACAGGAACGGGTCCGGGGCGTGGAGGTTAAGAAGGGGGCGTGGAGGTTAAGAAGCAGGCGTGGAAATCGAGAAGCAGGCTAAATCCAAGTAAGTAAATATTTAATTTTTATGAATTAAAATATTTAATTGAAATAGCATGATTAAAATTTTATTCTTATTATAAAACCTAAATCTCCCCTAGATTTAAATCAATTTATATGAATTAAAATTTAATAACACATCGTGACTTAAAAATCCCTCCTTTATGAAGCTGAAAATCCATCCAATAATATAAACAAAATAAATTGGGTAATGTAACAATACATTAATAGGAATTTTTAGAAGATACATACACACACACATACACACACAAATGTATATATAAGGGGGAAAAGAAAAAAAAAGAAGAAGAAGAAAAAAAAGGAAAAGAAAGAAAAAGAAACTGGGCCAGGCCAAAAAACAGAATAGAAAAAGAAAAAAATACAAATTAATTCTGTAGCCCAATTTCAGAAGCCCAGTTTCAGTCCAGCCCACAGATTTTCGGTTCTAATCTATTTTAACCCGACCTAAATACAAAAACAGACCCGTTAACTTATTGAAAAATAATTGTTTTTAGCTAGATAAAAATTTGAAAAAAAATAAATAAATATAGGGATAAATATCTAGATAACCCCTAGCATCTACTGAAAAATTTTGGGGTTAATTGCAAATCATATTGGACTAAAACACTGCCTTCTAAGTAAAAACCTGCTACTTCAATATTCAGACCCGTTAAGGAAATTGCATGTTTTTAATCATTTAAACCCCACAAAAATCAGTAAATAAAATATGAATAATATTATAAACTCAGTGTATCATCCTACAACTTTATTTTTAGACCTGGACCATCCATATTTAATTTAAAATACTGAATAACATCCAGTAAGATATCTTTTGTAAAATTCAATAAATGTAAATTTGATATCTTATATAAAAATTCATATGTATTTAATGTAGATTTCTTCATTTTTGTGTTTGGACGCGCGATAAGTCCAGGTAAGTGTTCTTTGTTTATTTATTGAGTTTTTGGTATTATTTCACATCAATGCTTTTAACTTATTCCAACTTAATGTTATTTTATATTTAAATAGTGTTCATGTTTAATTACTGTTCATGCACGTAGATAATTGTTCATGATGATTTACACCCGTTAACTATTATTCAAGTCCACATATGTATATATATACAAAATGAATTTGCCTTGCGGATGTATTTATCTCCCTTAAATAAATGTTGTATATTAATCTTGATCTTGGACATATGATACCTCTTGAAAACTTGATTGACTATATATGACATCTACCTGATAACTATTGTATTCATGTTATTGAAAGTTACTGAGAAAATATTGTCAGATCGTAACATATATATTGTTCTATTGTTCTACCGCTTACACGGTAATATTGTTCACATTGTTATTGTTACATTGATATTGTTATTGTCACCGTATCGTCCCAGTAATCGAAATAACATGGATATTAATTGTTATAAATGATAATGTAAATCGATAACTTACACCGGGATTGGAAAAATTGATGGAGGAGATAGAGTCTGTATTTTGGGTGGACCTAGGATACAGGTTGCGCAGCCGAGATACGGTTCCACTGCAGGGTTCCAGGGGATGACTGACATCCCATATTGTTCATATTGTCATTGTTATTGACACATTGTTAATGTTATTGACTACCTAGCGGTAGGACCTGGTTTAGCGCCAAGTGATTGGGCCGTGATTCCGGGTATGCACGGAACCCATCTAAAGCATGGACAATGTCTATTCTATTAATTTTAATAACTTAGGACCCTGGTTGACATGTGTAGTAGGCGTAGTATGGGATGCATTTATTACGGGTGACAATTGGTGTTCGCTAACATAATAAATGATAATGAACTGTTAATGCATTGTGACTGACCATGATCACCGACTGTACATGTATATCACTATGACAGACATATGACTATAACTATTACCAGATTGTATACCAGACTAGTGACATTGCTAGGTTACACATATTGGCATAAGTGATTTCCTTTTTTATCACGATGTTAGTTATATATCGTTCCTGACTTTATTCTTTATATTAGTTATCTTGTTATCTTTTATTTCAGTTATCATGTTGTTATTGCTTATGTTGTTATTATACACGAGCATTCTCTTTCCACACACACACTCATTAGGTCACTTCTGATGACCCTGGATTCGCACGTCTAGGGTATTGGACGTCTTCTTATATTGTTCAGGTGTTCGTGTGATCGTACGCTTCACGAGGAGATTAGAGTTTCTCCCTTTTGATTCTGTTATTATTGCCTCTTGTTATTCCTGTTTCTATACTTTTCTTGATTTTATGTATATCGGATTCAGTCTTTATTCTAGTACCTTTTATACGATATCATGCGTGGGTGCTTATATGTAATATTGCAGTGATCGTTGATATATTATGGTTTAGATTTATAGCTTGTTCAGGTTACTCTTAGGCTTATAGTGTATACATGGGGTATTTTCTCACGTATATACGTCGCCGACTCTCGTCGCGTCTCCGTTTCAGCGTATTTTGAGAAGCGGAGCGTGACACTTTCTTTCAATCTTCTTCGAAGATTATCATTGTTAAGTGATTTCAAGATTAAAAAGTATTGCTTTAAGTACTTTCACGGCCGTGCCTTGACAAATGAAGTCCAACTTCTAGATAATTCTTCTTCGGGTAGGAACTAGCTATTTGCCATGATAAGGCTCAGTTTCTCTGAAGTTCTGTCATCCCCGTCCATCAAGAGACTCCGTCTTTTGATCTCTTTCTGAAATCTTTTTCTTGGGATTCATGCGTCCCTGCTCTACAAACGCACCTTTCACATTACCTAATGAAAAACGAGCTTATTGACTTCCAAGTCTAAGTCTCAAGTTCTTCAGACGCGACAGTGGTGAACTCTGTGTTTGGGTCTTGAAATGCGAGTCTTGCATATGAAGCTCACATTTGGGGTTCTTGACTTAGAGAATTTTAAGTCTGCTTTTTCGAGTTCTCTCGACGAGAATGTGACAAACCCTGCGTTTCAGACACGAGTGTAGCGAACTATGCATCTTGAAGTTTCCTCAGGCAGTTTTTTAAGACCCTCATCTGCGTCTTTGATTTATGCCTCGTATCTCACATATCAGACGTGAGTCTAACACCAGACTGCGTTTGGATCCATATTTTCTATTCCTTTGTTGGTTAAATTCGCATCTGAAGTTCATGACTTTATCCTCGCGTTTATGCTTCTGACTTCCTGCTTCTGTCTTTGCAGAATTTTAACCTTTGGGTTTTGTTACTTGCAGGTTCTGGCCATATCGATAGTGTCGGCTCTAGCGTCTTTGCCAAGTTCATGGGAGAATATTTGGACCGGCCAGATTGTTCGATTGACGAGCACTCGGGGAGTCAGAGCTCCTGTCCAAGGGCGTGCCGGGTTCATGGGATAATATTTAGACCAGCCAGCTTGTTCGATTGGCGCACACTCGGGGAGTCAGAGCTCCTGTCCAAGGGCGAGGAAGATCCGCAAAGTTATCGATACACATCAAGACATTATTGGACATGATGCACCAATAATGTCTTTGGATTTTTCCTGGGTCACAGTGAGAATGGCACATCTGAAGGTCACAGGAATGAGGACGTCACTAGTAAGGCCTCGAATTCTCCCTTCACCAATCTTACTCAATGAAGTGACAGCGACGGAAAACCTATGCTCATTAGATGACTTTTTGAAAGCTTCCCATTAAGCGAAGGATTACGGTCTTATGAAGACCTTCGCCCCAGTTGGTCGGGTGGAATCTGAATGCTCCTTGCATTTCGACCTCAAGAAGCACCATTATTCTCAAGAGGGGAGGAAGTTGATCCGACATTCCTGGCCATAGTCAAGAGGACGAGCTTTATACATCTTCAATGTTTCGAGGAGTGAGTCAACCTTTCGCTGAGCAAGATAGACTTCTTTGTACTTCTTTGTTATAACACTCAATCTTAATGTATAAGAGAGCGTTTTGTGTCATTTTCATGTTTTTTGAATATCAATAAAAGTGATACTTTTTTCTGTCTTCTTACATGTCTTAACTTCCTCTTTTGTATTGAAAATCAGACAAGTAGAAGTAATTACCTTTGATTTGCTAGAAATATAATATAACTTAGCAAGTCAAAGTTAGAAAAAATTCCATCTCAGAAATTCAAGCTTACTGTCAGAGGTGTGATATTAATTTGACAGGAGTGAGATGGTTTCTGTGGACTTGCCAATCCACGGATGAGAATGATAAGTGAATTTTTCACCCCCCACGGAGGATTATAACTAAGTATTCATCAAAGGTTTAGTATTAACGTAATTAAAACTCAGTTGGGGATTGATGGAAAACACTGTTAAAGGTATGATATTAACTTAACAGTGATTTTAAGTGGACCTGTTATTCTATTAACGAGAACAACAAGTAAGACTAGACCCACTAGGGATCTAGAAAAGTTTTTATCGTTAAATGTGTGATATTAACTTAACGGATTGAATCTTGTCAGAGATGTAATATTAACTTGATAAGGATGTGAGATAGAGGTGTGATGTCAATTTAGCTCCACAAGAATTTCAGTTTTGTTTGGGAAAACCGAAGATACCACTGTCCTAGGTGTAGTGTTAAACTTGACAGTGAAGATAATGCTAGAATTGTAATTTTAAACCTGGCATTAGTCATCTTAACTTCGATATGGAAGTTCGAGGGAAAGTCATTGTCATAAATGTATTGTTGAACTTAACAATGAACTGGATACTAGAAGTGTGATGTTAAACTTAATATCGCTCATCTCAGCTTCGATATGGAAGCCTGAGAAAAAGTCATTGGCATAGGTATATTGTTGAACTTAACAATGAACTGGATGTTAGAGGTGTGATGTTAAACTTAGCATCACTCATCTTAGCTTCGATATGGAAGTCCGAGGAAAAGTGACTGTCAGAGGTTTAATATTAAACTTGGTAGAAACTTAATCACTGTTAGAGGCGTAGTGTTAAACTTAACAGTAATTTGTCAGAGGTGTGATGTTAACATGACAGTAGTTGATTTGGATATGAGCAATTTTGAGAATTTATCATTCTATTGATGAGAATTGACAAGTGGAGTTTAGAATGTCAGAGGTATAGTGTTAACTTGACAAGAACTGGTTTGTGATATGAGTAATTTTGAGGATTTACAACTCCATGCAAGGGAGAGACAAGTGAAGTTCGTACTCGCTAGGGAGCATTGAAACTTTCCACTGTCAGAGGTGTGGTATTAAACTTAGCAATGATTGAGCTTGTGGACCTACCACTCTATGGGAGAGAATTGGTAGGGGACCTTGGTGGAAAATAAAATGAATTATCAGATGTGTGATATTAACGTGACAATCATTGATTTTCTAGGGACATAGGAGGTTTGCCGTTAGAGGTGTAATATTAATATAACAACGGAGATTTTAAATGAGTTTCGTTGTCAGAGGTTTAATATTAATTTGACTGAATCCACTGGAGAACCAAAATCTGGCTTGTCAAAGGTTTACTGTTAACGTGACAAGTCCCAGCTCATTTTGCTGGAGAAATGAACACAGGTATTTTTGTGGCCATACCATTCTGTGAGTGAGAATTGATAGAAGATTTTAGAGGAGAGGATGAGACCAGGTCTCTTAGAATTTTTAGCAAACCCTCAGCTATCAACAGATTTGGTGTGCCTTTACTAACTACTGTTTGAGTTGGGCTAGCCATGCTATTCCCCTCAGCATGATGAGTTGTCGAAGACTTATGTTGGACTTAAAAACCAACATTTTCCTTTATCCTTAGCCGTCAGAATCGTTGGATGTCCATAGATAAACTAGAGGAGAGTAACGAGGCTAAAATCGAAGTCTTGCACTTTGTATCTTCTTTCAATATTTACACCATACATCATGATGTAACCAGCGTTCGATCGGCTCGACACTAATTGACTAGAACGCGATCTAGTAAAGGAAGGAAGAAGCTTTTCTCTGGCGCCCTTCTAAACATCTTGGATCCTAGAAATTTTGATCAGAGGTGTAGTATTAACCTAATCAGGAGAAGAATGCTATCAAGGATAGTATTTCTTCAAGAATTTGCCGTTGATTGGCATCATGAGCGTATCGTCATCTGGGGTTATAAGGCGGTATGCTCCATTCGAGTAGACTGACTCTACTGCAAATGGTCCTTCCCATTTGGGTTGGAATTTTCCTTTGGTCTTATGCGTCGTGACCAAGGGTCTTCCGACGGCTAAGATAAGTCACCGTTCTTGAAAGTCTGCTCCTTAACTTTCTTGTTCAAGGCTCTGGTAATTCGAGCTTGATATAGCTCAATTTGCTGTTGAGCTTGCATGTATTTATCATCTAAAGCCTCGAGCTCCTAGAGTCACAAAAGATGCTTCTCCTCATTTGTCATCTCTATTGTCAAGGCGACACGTAAAGATGGAACCTAGATTTCTAATGGGAGTACAGCTTCACACCCATATACCAAAGAAAATAGTGTACCTTTCGTCGAGGTTCAGACTGTCGTGCGATAAGCCCATAAGCATTCACCTAATTTGTCGTCCCAGTCACGTTGGCTTTTCAAGACAAATTTCTTGAGAAGTTTTCCAATAGTCTTATTGAAAGCTTCTGCATGGTCATTAGCGGCTGGATAGTATACTGTTGAAGACACATTCTGAATTCTGAACTTATTGCAGAACCTTTGAAAGGCTGGGCTAACGAACTGGGGTCCATTATCATGGACAATTCGTCGTGGCATGTCAAAGTGGTAAATAACGTGATGTTTAACGAATTTGATTACATCAGATGTCTTCACCTCCCTCGAGGGAATAGCTTCAGCCCATTTAGAGAAGTAATCGGTTATGGCTAGGATAACCGATGTCCTTTGGATGAAGGTGGGCTGATAGGACCAACCACGTCCATTCCCCATATCTTGAATGGCCATGAATAAGTTGTAGGGTGGAGATGTCCTGATGTCTGGTGGATGAAGTCACCATGGACCTAATAGGCATGACATTGCTTGGCGTAAGCGATGGCGTCAGGGATCATCTTTGGCCAATAATACACCAGTCTTCAGAGTCGATTCCCAAGCTTCAGGCCAGGCTGATGAGCTCTACATATGTCGTCATGCGCTTCTTTAAGTATTTCCTATATCTCTTTTTGTGACAGGCAGCGGAGGACGATCCCATCATGCGATCGGCGATACAGTGTCATTGTGATCGCATTGTAGTAGAATTTAGGAGCTTTCCTTCTAATGGCAGCCGCCTCTTTAGGGTCATCAGGAAAGATGCCGCGCAATGTATAGTCGTTATACGGGAATCACCAGTCCCTGAGCTCTGGACCTGTTGAAGTCTCTAGATCTTCTTTGACTTGAGGTCTCCTGTCGGCTTTTGATGGTCTTCAAAAGCAAATCTTGGGCAATACAGGTCATGACTATATACGAGTATTTTCTCTACTACTCCAGCTGGAAGAGCCAAGGAAGCAGCTAGAGATGCCAGTGCATCTGCATGCTCATTTTACTGGCGAGGTATATGGTCGATGTAAAAGCTTCTGAACTTCTCGGCCATGTAAATGGTTGCGTTATAATAGGGTATTAAGTCTTCACGTCTGACTTCGTACTCCCCACGAACTTGGTTAACGATGAGCTTTGAGTCACCATATGCTTCGATTTTTTTAACGCCAATCTCATTGGCGATTTGCATCCTGATCAAGAGAGTGTTATATTCCGCTACATTGTTGGAACATACTCAGTTAATGAGAATGCATGAAGGATTACGTAGTTCTGTGGGGGAGACAAGTACTACCCATACTCCTGCTACGATATTCGCCGCGGACTCATTCTTAATGCACCGTCAAAAAAGAGTTGCCACACCTATTTTTCGAAAGATGTCTGAGTCACGCAAACTTCAGCGATCTCATCTGGGTGATCTTCATAAAGTTTGGTCGCTCTTGGATCTGGATGCCTAGCCAGGAAATTTGCCACCGTCTGTTCCTTCACAGATTTTTGTGGTAGGAATTGTATCTCATACTGGGAGAGCAATATGACCTATTTCTCCAATCGACCATTTAGTGATGATGGCTCTGTCATAAGCAATCTTAAAGGATTAACTTTTAATATGACATGTATAGTTTGACCGACCAAGTAGTGTCGTATTTTCTGGATGGCGAATACCAATGCCAAACATTCCTTTTCGATCGGGTTGTACCGATGTTCGACTCCGATCACAGTTCTACTAAATAGTAGATTGTCTGCTCGTGTCCCTGATCATTATTCTGGGCTAGCAAAGCTCCTAAGGAATAATCCATCTCTCGGACATATATCAGGAAAGGTTTTCCTGACACCAGAGCTGTAAGGTCAGGTGGTTGTGTGAGGTACTGCTTGATTTTTCTCGAATGCTCGTTGGCAAGTCTCGTCCCAAATGAATGAAACACCCTTTTTTGTCAATTTGGTGAAGCGTTGGCATCATCCTGATAGATTTGAGATAAACCTCCGGATATATGCTAACTGCCTTTGCAATCCTCTAAACTCTCTGAAATTCCTCGAAGGTTGCATCTCCTGGACCGCGCAGACTTTCTTTGGGTCAAGATGGATTCCATTGGATGTAACAACCAACCCTAGGAATTTACCGCTGGCTGCCCCCAGGAAGAATTTAGTGGGATTCATTTTTAACTGACGTGCCCGCATGATATCGAATATTGTCTTCAGATCTGCTATGTGATCGCCTTTGGTACGGCTTTTTATTGCAATGTCGTCGACGTAGCATTCCACTGTTTTGCGTATATGCTCGTGAAAAATTGCATTCATAGCTCTCTGGTATGTTGCCCCGCATTCTTTAGTCCGAAGGGCATGACAGTATAGCAATACACCCCCCAATGGTGTCCTGAAAGATGTATGCTTTTCATCATCAGGGTATATCTTGATTTGATTGTATCCCGAGAATCCATCCATGAAGGACATCCGTTCAAACCCATATGTGTTATCGATCATGATATTTGTGATTGGAAGCGGGAACTCATCTTTAGGAAACGCCTCATTTTGATCGCGAAAATCAATACAAATCCAGATCTTCCCGTTTTTCTTAGTAACAGGGACGATATTGGCTACCCAATCAGGATATTGTTTCTCCCTGATAAATCTTGAGTCTATAAGCTTCTTGACTTCTGACTGGATTGTTTTTATTATCTTCGAACGGAATCGTCATCATCATTGTTTGACGGGCTTCGCATTGGGATTGATGTTGAGGCAAGGCATAGCCACTTGAGGATCAAGCCCAGGCATATCTTCATAGGTTCAAGCGAAGACATCTATATAATCTCGCACAAAAGATATTAGATCTTCCTTCTCAGAGGGTGATAAGTTTTCGCTTGTAAAGATAGGTTTAGGATTAGCCTCATCTCCCAGATTGATCTGGGTGATCTTATCCTCTGTGGGTGGTTCGCATTGTTCGAAGTGAATATCCCAGAGAGTGTTTAGATGTTTGATCCAAGATCTGTATCTGACTGGATTATTTCTTCATCTCCATCTTCCAGGTGGTTTGTTGAAACCATGTTTGTTGAAAGTTCTTTGAAGATGTTGCCGACACTGACATCTGACTCTCACGATGACGTGCCTGACGAGTGATTATGGTATAACGACTCTTCAGACTCAGAGGTTGACGGGATTGGGGTTGACGCATAGCCCAACCCTCTACGAGTTTAATGATAATAATCAGGGGCTTCGCTTTTAGAATGAAAGATCGAGGTAATGTTCTTCTTCCTTTACCAAAGTTCAAGCCAGGACCACTTGTTAGGTCATACCCCATGTTCTCCATCATTCTGAGTACATTTGGCTCACAATGGGAGAATTGAGGGGATTCGTTCTCGCTTTCTGAGTCTTCGCAAGGCATTAATTCAGACTCGATTCTTCCAAAAAGAATTAGTTTTTAGCCTTTGCGTTTTGCTGGGACCTCGAATAAAGATCCTTGCGCTTCATTGACGCCTTGATATGCTGTAAGGAATGACTTCACTGGTACATGCAATGATGTCAGGCATCTATTGCCACTTAAATCAGTACTAGTGTCTGATAGTATGGAATCAGAAGCAAACATAGAAAGATAAGCCAAATCTAATTCTTTATTTATGTCCCACTTGCCTACATCATCGACGGAATTTTTAACCTCGAGCTTATTAGTACTCGTTACAAGTGGATTTAATTCCCAAAGACATTCTTCTTCTTCCTCTGGTTCAGTGTCAGCTTCATTACCAGAGTCTAGTTCCTCTGGCTGTGGATTCTCGTTCGTCTCCAGAGAATCCTGGTATAGGAAGGAGTCTGTGAAATAGTTCTCTACCCCTTGAACGGATGTCTTTCAGCGATCAATGTTTAGACTTTCCCATCTCCGTCAATATACTTTATGATTTGATAGAGAATGGAGGGGACGATGGAGTTACGATGAATCTACTGTCTACCCAGCAGCAAATTGTACGAAGTGTCAACATCAATCACATAGCACGTCACTTGAGATCTCAGGTCCCCAATCTAACATTTGAGTTTGATCTTTCCAATTGGGCACGTACCGTTGGCGTTGAAACCATATATGGTAGTTTGGGTAGCGCGCAATCAGTGGGTGGGGATCCCTAAGTGCTACATGACCCGGCGAGGTACAATGCTCAACGTGGATCCTGAATCTACCTAAATGCAGCTTACTTCAGACGATCCAATTGAAAATCACCTAGAGGGAGGGTGAATAGGTGATAATGCCAATCAATGCACAAATAAAAATTATGATGCAACAATCTCCCAAAACAAGACTAGAAGCCGAATTCCTCGTAAAGGGCTCTGAACTCCTTCCTCGTGATTCCTCTGGATATGAGTTGGAGGTGCACAATGCAATCTTATTGTATGGGACTTTTATTGACAAGATGAATGAAAACAAGTGAATATTGCAATGAAAATAGCAAGCAAGTAATAAGAGCAATGAAAGTAAAGCAAGAAGCAAGAGCAAGTAAACCAAACGCAAACACCGAGAATTTTTCCGAGGTTCGAGCACCCAGCTCTACGTCCCCGCCTTCCCCAGAAGGATTTCTAACCACTATAACTTCACAAAGATGTTACAAAATACACCGGAGTACCCAACTCCACAATCTCAAGTACAAGTTCTCTCTTGGTGATCAAAAGACCACAAACTCTCTTTTGAAAATATCTCTTCCCTTACAAAAATTCTTGTAGAATGATGAGAGGATTGAAGCTCTTGTGTGTAAGTGAAAAGAGAAAAGAAATCAGAGAGTTTTGAAAAACACTTCAGAAAATGAGAGAAATATTCAGCACAAACACCAAGAAACAAAGCTCTTTTGAATGCCTTAAACTTTTGAAACTTTTGCAAATTTTTCTTGTCATGAACCTCTCCCCAAACACCCCTATTTATAGTAGAGGGCTAGGGTTTAGAGATAAAACATACTTAAGGTCATTTAGGAAGTATTAGGGTCAACAAATAACATTTAAACACTTATTAGGGAGAAAAAGACAAAATAAAACATGTTTAAAATTATAGCCGTTACTGTACAAACGGCTATTCCGGTCGACCGGTCGGTCGACCGAAGTTCAAAAATAAGAGCCGTTGCCGGCTCTCGGTCGACCGCCCGGTTGACCGAAAAATACAGAGAGCAAATGTCTTACAGTCAGGTAGGTTCAGGTCGACCGCCCGATCGACCGTGAAACGTGCACACGGATGCGCACTGCTGCCAGAACCTCGGTCGACTGGGTCGGTCGACCGGCTTGACCTGACACAGGGTCGGCCGACCGGACAGTCGACCGGTTCAGGTCAAAGGCCAAAACAAAAATAGAATTTTGAAGATAATTTGATTTTTAATAAAATATTTTTGAACAGGGATAAGTATAAAATATAATAATGAATTTGTAAACAGAAGAGTGTATATTAAAATATTTTGTACATATTATAGGAAATATTTTTGGAAATAAGATGTACGCAAAAACGTGTGTGATAGAGCTTCAAACCTATTCACTATTCTTTAACAAAACTATAAAACTAGAAACAAATCTAATGAATTATCTTGAGCAATCTTGAAGTCTTGAGCCATGCAATGCCTTACTAGAGTCTTCTCTTCTATGTTCCTTCCTAGATGTGCAAAACGCCTTCTTTGCTTCATGAACCTAGAAGTTCTTGCAAAAGCTAAGCAATGGCCTCCAAATATGGTACTAACCTGAAACTTATCTTAAACAAACTTATTAGTACCAAATAGCTCTTATTTGTTTTGTTATCATCAAAACTCTAAACAAATGGAGAGTGTAACCTTTTGGGCCAACAATCTCCCCCTTTTTGATGATGACAAAACAAATAGGCTATAAATGAAAATATAGGGGAGGAGAAAGCTCCCCTCAAATTATGCTATATTAAACAAAGAAAAACAATATAATTTTTAATTTGCAAGTAAACATCATGAAACCAAAAACCATAAACACCATGAGATATAAAACACTTTGCAAAACACTTAAACTCAAATTACAAGAATTCATGAAAACACATCAAAAACTAAAAACATATATAAACTCATATGGAACCAAAACCATATGAATTCATATTTCCATACATAAACTCATATAGAACCAAAACCATATGAATTCATATTTCCATACATAAACTCATTCTCCCCCTTTTTGTCATACATCAAAAAGGGTCAAGAAAACATTGTTATTCAATAATACAAACATTAAGTTCACCACATATGAAAGAAAATATAGCAAAATAAAGTGGTTTATTGAAAATATCGGCAAGTTGCAAATCCGTAGAAACATAATCAATATCTATATCTCCTTTCTCAAAATAATCTCTAAGAAAGTGATATCTAATCTCAATGTGTTTGGTCTTACTATGTTGATTTGCATTCTTAGTCATATGTATAGTACTAGTATTATCACAAAATATTTTTATATGGTTATAATGCAAATCATAATCAAGGAGAGTATGTTTCATCCAAAGGACTTGTGCACAACAAGCCCCCGCGGCAACATACTCCGCCTCGGTGGTTGAGAGAGCTACGGAATTTTGTTTCCTAGAGGACCATGAAACAAGAAAATTACCAAGAAATTGACATGTCCCACTAGTACTCTTTCTATCTACTCTACAATCCGCATAGTCGGCATCCGAATAACTCGTCATTGAGAAATCTCCGATTTTCGGATACCAAAGACCCATTCCAATTGTGCCCTTAATATAACGAATAATGCGTTTTACCGCAATAAGATGGGACTCTTTGGGACACGATTGAAATCTAGCACAAAGAATCTAGCACAAAGACACACACTAAACATTATGTCCGGCCTACTTGCCGTTAAATACAAAAGACTACCTATCATGCTTCTATACAATTTAATATCAACATTTTTACCTTGGTTATCCTCATCAAGCTTGGTTGTAGTTGCCATGGGAGTGTTGCAAACTTTAGAGTCTTCAAGTCCAAACTTCTTTACGAGTTCCTTTGCGTACTTGGCTTGACATATGAAGTTCCCATCTTGCAATTGCTTGATTTGGAGTCCAAGAAAGAAATTCAATTCACCCATGGAAGACATTTCAAACTCACATTGCATAACCTTTTCAAACTCCTTGCATAAAAACTCATTAGAAGATCCAAAAATTATATCATCAACATAAATTTGCACAATTAAAGTATCATTATCAACATGCTTAGTAAAAAGAGTTGTGTCTACTTTGCCTTTAACAAAATCATTTGAAATGAGAAAACTAGAAAGCCTTTCATACCAAGCTCTTGGAGCTTGTTTCAATCCATACAAAGCTTTATCAAGTTTAAAAACAAAACTGGGATGAACATGATCAACAAAGCCAGGAGGTTGTTCAACATAAACTTCTTCATTTATAAAACCATTCAAAAATGCACTTTTCACGTCCATTTGAAAAAGTTTAAAATTTTTAAAAGATGTAAAAGCTAGTGTCATCCGTATGGCTTCAAGCCGTGCTACGGGTGCAAAGGTCTCCTCAAAGTCAATTCCCTCAACTTGAATGTAACCTTGGGCCACTAACCTAGATTTATTCTTAATGACATTACCGGACTCATCCATCTTGTTTCTAAAGATCCACTTAGTACCAATTATTGGTCTATCATGGGGCCTAGGAACAAGGTGCCAAACTTGGTTGCGCTCAAATTGATTGAGTTCCTCTTGCATGGCTAGCAACCAATATGAGTCTGCCTCGGCTTCGAGGATACTTTTGGGTTCAAAATGAGAAATGAAAGCAACGTTACCACATAAGTCATGGAGTTTGGAGCGAGTTGTTACCCCTTTAGATGCATCACCTAAGATGAGCTCCTTGGGATGATTTGTAGCATATCTCCAAGCTTTAGGAAGCGGTTGAGAGCTTTCCTCTTTATCCTCTAGAACTTCACCAATGGATTCTTGCTTTTCTTCTTGAGCGGGTGAGTCCTTCAAAGATAGTCTCTCCATGTCTTCACCTAATGGGTCAATTTCTACAACATTCTCAACAACCACATTAGATTCTTCAAATTTAACATGCATGGATTCTTCAATGGTAAGGGAAGATCTATTGAATACTCTATAAGCTTTACTAGTAGTAGAGTATCCAACAAAGATAGCTTCATAAGCCTTAGCATCAAATTTACCCAAGTTATCTTTAGTATTCAAAACAAAACACTTGCATCTAAAAACTTTGAAATATGCAACATTAGGTTTTCTAGAATGATACATTTCAAAAGATGTTTTGGAAGAATTTTTACACAAATAAATACGATTTAAAATATAGCATGCGGTGTTTACGGCCTCGGCCCATAAATATTGAGGGAGGTCATATTCACTTATCATGGTCCTAGCCATCTCTTGAAGTGTTCTATTTTTTCTTTCTACAACTCTATTTTGTTGTGGAGTTCTAGGACATGACATTTCATGCTTGATTCCCTTTTCATCACAATAAGTCATGGAGAGTTGGTTAACAAACTCACCATCTCTATCACTCCTTATTCTCAAAATCGAAAAACCTTTTTCTTTTTCAACCCTTTTTCAAAAAACTTTGAAATGAGAAAAAGTTTGATCTTTGTGTTCCAAAAAGAAAACCCAAGTGAAACGAGAAAAATCATCAACTAAAACAAATGCAAATCTACTACCATTTAAGCTCTTAGTTTTAGTTGGTCCAAAAAGATCCATATGAATTAATTCTAATGGCCTAGTTGACATGATATCCTTGATTGGTTTGAAGGAAGACTTGGTTTGTTTTCCAAGTTGGCACGCACCACAAATGTGGTCTTTCTCAAACTTCAAGTAAGATATACCCTTCACCAATTCCTTAGAATTAATTCTAGAAAGATGGTCAAAAGATGCATGTCCCAATCTTCTATGCCAAAGCCAAGAATTTTTATCGAAAGCATTCAAGCATTTAGTAGAACAATCTAAATTAAGCATGTCAATGATATAGACATTATTGTCACGAAAACCGGTAAGAATACAATCATTGGTTTTAACATCAAAAATCTTGCAAGAAGAATCATCAAAAACAACTTTAAGTCCACGGTCACAAAGTTGACTAATGCTAAGCAAGTTATGCTTCAAACCATCAACAAGAACTACATTTTCTAAAATAGGAGATGCACCAATTTAAATGTTACCTATGCCGATGATAGTGCCCTTAGAGTCATCCCCGAAGGTGACGGTGTCACCTTCCATGTACCTTGATAGGGTTGTAAAGTTATTGATGTCCCATGTCATGTGTCTTGAACAACCACTATCAAGGTACCACCGCTCCTTACGTCTTGAGCCTTGGTGTGTACCTACATCAAACAATTTAGGACTTGATTTTGGTACCCATATTTTCTTGGGTCCTAAAGGGTTAGTGCCATGAACCCAAACAATATTATTTGATCTATTTACTTGGTCATAACAAAACTTAGCCAAATGTCCATTTTTACCACAATAAGTACATCTATACACTCTACCATATTTAAAAGTATAGTGAGTGTGAGATTTGTGAGCATGTGTGGATTTAGCATGAGTGTGGTGTGTAGTGTGAGCATGGGGAATCTTAATATGAGGATCTTTAGCATGAGAGGTGTGCTTTTTAGAAAACTTTTCTTCAAGTTTCTTTGTGTTAAAAGCACAATCTTTCAAAACCTTTTCAAAATCAACCATTTTAGTTTTAAAGAAGAAATTTCTTTTTCATCAACCTTAGGAAATTTTGCCTTATAAGAAATCTTGTAAGCACTAAATTCTTCTTGGATAGAAATGAGATTGGAAGAAATTTCATCTTTTTCCTTAGAAACCATAGCAAGTTGATTTTTAAGAAAAGCAACTTCTTTTTCCAATTTTGAACACTCAATCTTTTTATTATCATAAGTTTCGGAGAGTTCAACAAAAGCATGTACAATAACTTCTTTACTTAATTCATCTTCTTCTTCATCAAGAGGATGAGAGGTTACCTTTGGTATGTTTGCCATGAAACACATGTTTGCCGTATCCACCTCGTCTTCGGGCTCGCTTTCCGAATCTCAAGTTGCTTTGTACGCTTTCTTTTCCACCTGCTTCTTTGGCTTGAAGGAGGAAGTCATCTTCTTCTTGAACTCCGGGCAATCCGCCATGATATGTCCGGGCTTTCGGCAATTGTAGCAAATAATTCTTCTCTCCTCTTTACCTTCAAATTTTCTTCGGAAGTTGAGCTTGTTCTTCCGGTACATCCTTTTGACATTTCGCACAAGAAGGGAGAGCTCCTCATCTTCTTCTTCATCGTCCTCAAGAGTGGATGAAGATTTGAAGGCTATGGACTTCTTCTTTAGCGGAGCGGCCTCTTCTCTTGCCTTCTTTTCCATCTCATGGGTCTTTAAGTTCCCAATGAGACTGATGAGATCCATTTCATCCTTGTCGTTCAATTCTTTCAAGGTGGTGGCCTTTATCTCCCATGATGAAGGAAGAGCCCGAATCACTTTTCGCACCTTTTGGTCATTGGAGATATCATCACCTAAAGAGGAAAGAGCATTGGTGATTTTAGTAAACCTTGTAATCATGCAATCAATGGTTTCATCATCAATCATTTTAAAAGATTCATATTGGGACCTTAAGAGATCTATCTTAGCTCTCTTAACTTGTGAAGTCCCATCGTGTGTGACCAACAAATGTTGCCAAATCTCATAGGCGGATTGGCAATGTATTACCCGTGTAAGGTCGTCCTCATTCAAGGCGGTTAGAAGGGAATTTTGGGCCTTGGAGTTAGCCTCGTATTCTCTAAAGGTAAAGTCAGTCCATGTGCTCTCATCACTATCGGGTACTACATAGGGTTTGATCAAGGATTTAGCTGCTAAGCTACCTAAAGATTGCAAAAAGATAGTCATCCTAACCTTCCAAATAGGGAAGTTGAGTCCATCAAATTTAGGAGGGGTTTTGATGTTATCGGCCATGTTTACTAGTGAATGACAAATGGAATGCAAATGTTGATTAGCAAATTTTAAGGATCTCTCTAAGGAGTTAAGCCAAACCTAGAGTCCAAACTCTGATACCAATTGAAAATCACCTAGAGGGGGGGTGAATAGGTGATAATGCTAATCAATGCACAAATAAAAATTATGATGCAACAATCTCCCAAAACAAGACTAGAAGCCGAATTCCCCGTAAAGGGCTCTGAACTCCTTCCTCGTGATTCCTCTGGATATGAGTTGGAGGTGCACAATGCAATCTTGTTGTATGGGACTTTGATTGACAAGATGAATGAAAACAAGTGAATATTGCAATGAAAATAGCAAGCAAGTAATAAGAGCAATGAAAGTAAAGAAAGAAGCAAGAGCAACTAAGCCAAACGCAAACACCGAGAATTTTTCCGAGGTTCGAGCACCCAGCTCTACGTCCCCGCCTTCCCCAGAAGGATTTCTAACCACTATAACTTCACAAAGATGTTACAAAATACACCGGAGTACCCAACTCCACAATCTCAAGTACAAGTTCTCTCTTGGTGATCAAAAGACCACAAACTCTCTTTTGAAAATGTCTCTTCCCTTACAAAAATCCTTGTAGAATGTTGAGAGGATTGAAGCTCTTGTGTGTAAGTGAAAAGAGAAAAGAAATCAGAGAGTTTTGAAAAACACTTCAGAAAATGAGAGAAATATTCAGCACAAACACCAAGAAACAAAGCTCTTTTGAATGCCTTAAACTAAACTTTTGCAAAATTTTCTTGTTATGAACCTCTCCCCAAACACCCCTGTTTATAGTAGAGGGCTAGGGTTTAGAGATAAAACATACTTAAGGCCAATTAGGAAGTATTAGGGTCAGCAAATAACATTTAAACACTTATTAGGGAGAAAAAGACAAAATAAAACATGTTTAAAATTATAGCCGTTACTGTACAAACGGCTATTCCGGTCGACCGGTCGGTCGACCGAAGTTCAAAAATAAGAGCCGTTGCCGGCTCTCGGTCGACCGCCTGGTCGACCAAAAATACAGAGAGCAAATGTCTTACAGTCAGGCAGGTTCCGGTCGACCGCCCGGTCGACCGTGAAACGTGCACACGGATACGCACTGCTGCCAGAACCTCGGTCGACTGGGTCGGTCGACCGGCTTGACCTGACACAGGGTCGGCCGACCGGACGGTCGACCGGCTCAGGTCAAAGGCCAAAACAAAAACAGAATTTTGAAGATAATTTGATTTTTTAAAATACTTTTGAATAGGGATAAGTATAAAATATAATAATGAGTTTGTAAATAGAAGATTGTATATTAAAATATTTTGTACATATTATAGGAAATATTTTTGGACATAAGATGTGCGCAAAAACGTGTGTGATAGAGCTTCAAACCTATTCACTATTCTTTAACAAAACTATAAAACTAGAAACAAATCTAATGAATTATCTTGAGCAATCTTGAAGTCTTGAGCCATGCAATGTCTTGCTAGAGCCTTCTCTTCTATGTTCCTTCCTAGATGTGCAAAACGCCTTCTTTGCTTCATGAACCTAGAAGTTATTGCAAAAGCTAAGCAATGGCCTCCAAATATGGTACTAACCTGAAACTTATCTTAAACAAACTTATTAGTACCAAATAGCTCTTATTTGTTTTGTTATCATTAAAACTCTAAACAAATGGAGAGTGTAACCTTTTGGGCCAACACCAATGTACCCTGTGAAGTACAAGGGCCTATCATGTTTCCCCTTGACCTGCATGTTATCTGGCGTGAAGGTGATGCAGGGGGCATTTTGAGAGGCGTGGAGACAGTCTTCTTTATTTTCCTCATGTAGTCCAGCTGGGATCTGAGCCATGAAGACCTCAGCATCAGTTAGAGCTTCTCTCAGAGCTTCTCTTATTGACTTTGATAGTCTCAGGAGCTCATAAAGAGTAATCCTGGCTGGGATGTTGGCCAGTTGGAAGAAATCAAAGTGATAAGGTGCTGAAGTTTCTTCTGCTTTGTCCTTCAGAAGGGCCTTGGCGAGCTCCTTTTGCTTCTCCGCAGATTGCTTCGCGGATGGCTTGGTTGGCTCTAAAGTAGGTCCAGGCGGATTTGCCACCAACTCATCGTATTTCTTCGAGTACGACTGTCCCAAACGATTCTCGGCCACGAGCCGTATATTGAGCTATGCAACAAGGTCGATTGTCTCCTCCTCTGAGTCAGTTAGTGAGGGGACATCGGTTTCTGCTTTTCGGGAAGAGGCACACACCATATTGCAAGGTGAAGCTTTTGCCTTGCCTTTGGACTTCTTGTTGATAACAGTAGTCCACTGTTGACCTTCCACAAGGTCGGGATGGACCCACATGATCCCTCCCTTAGGGGTAGGGACATGCACGAGACCTTCCTCCTGCTGATAACGTGGGTATGTATTGATCATCCTTAGTTCTTCTTTCGGGATAGGAACTACTTCGGCCAGTGCTGGAGGCTGATTTTCGAACTGAAGAAACGACGTCATGTTAGCCGTCACTTTTTTCTGCTCTGGACGGAACTTGAGCACTTTCGCATCGATCAGAGCCTGAAGAATATCTTTGAAGATATAACAGCTCTTAGTGGGGGTACCCTAGCATCCTATGATACAAGCAGTAGTTGGGATTGTCGGTCTTGCCAACCTCTTTAGAACGTCTAGCTTCAGGAAGTTTCAGTCTGTTACTCTTGTTGAGTAGTTTGAACAACGAATCAACGTGCTTGTCCTTGAAAGAGTACAGCCTGTTGGTGCGTTGTTGGCTTAAAGGACCACCCCCTTTGGTTGCTGAGATTTAACGAGAGATTTAGTCTCTGTTGCCAATGTATCATTCCTTTTAGGATGGAAAGATACTTCTGGTGTGTGTCTTATCGACTTTTCGGGTCTGGGCTTATTTTTTTCTGCCTTAAACCTGGCGACAATCTCTTCTGCTTGTTCACCTTGCTAAACCAATTGCTTCCAGGTGCGGCTTTCAGCAACTCTAATCTGGGCTAGGAGTGAAGTTTGCAAATTATGATGAGATGTTTCCATCAGGGTGGCCTGGATTATACAGCTAGGGCATCGGAGTGCCATGTTCTGAAATCTCTCCACAAATGCTTTGACCAACTCTCCTTTTTCATTGCTTTGTTGCCAGGAGAGTTGGCATGGTGACCTCCGAGTCATCTTCAAAAAAGCGTGTAAGGAAAAGCTTCTCCAAAGCTTTTGATGGAGCCTTCTGGGAGTTTCATGAGCCATTCGAAGCCGAGCCCCTTTAGAGTGCCGATGAACAAACGTGCCAAGATGACATTATTGGCTACTACGTTCCCTGTCTAGAACTTGAAGTAGTAGATGTGTTAGTTTGGTGACCCGTTACCGTTGAAGGCCTGTAGGGTTGGAGCTTTGAACTTAGGAGGGTACTGGACAAGATCCCACTCGGCCGGGTATGGCCGGACCACTATTGCTTCTTGGAGGCCTTTGCGATTGGCGAGGGCTTCCAGATGTTGCTCCAGCTTATTCATTATTTTCGAATGAGTGCTCTCATTCTCTGAATTGCCTCCTTCTTCAGACGGAGACTTAGATGACTCAGAGTTAGGTTGTTCCTCCTCCTTGGTATGCGCAGGAGATGAGTTCTCCCTTTCCTTCTGTTTGCCTTTTGACTTCTTAGAAGGAGTTTTGGGTTCTGACCTTCTCCCACCCTCGAGCAATTGTGAAAGTATTTGTTTGAGGGTTTCGATAAATTCTTGTTGGACACAAATCATATCGAGTTGTTCCCTATGGGCCTGGGCTTGCTGTTCAAGGCGCCTGACATCTCCTCATGAGTGTTTGCCATATACGCAAAGGCTTTCTTCTCTACAAAAAGAGTTCGCAGCCTGTGATTTCGTAATGGCAGAGTGTGACTCACTTGCTTCAATGCCCCGGGCCAAGGCACTGTAGTCAACTGGAGCTACCGCGCCAATTCAAGTGCGAGTATGCCGGTACACTCCTTCTGGTTCCGTGTCAGACTCGTCAGAGCTAACTGCCGGTTGTTTTTCCCTACTTCTGCTTGGCGTAGTGTTTGGACCTGCCATGTTTGCAGTGACTTCAGGGTACTCCGTGTCAGAGAAGGTACCCCTTCTGTGGGAACGACGCCTTTTAGCTGATCGGGAGGTTGAGGTTAATCGTCTGAATACTGACTGCTTGCTCACATGTGAGCTGCAGGGACATTCAGAGAGCATTGCCGTGATGAGCCGTGCATAGCAACGGGATGGAGCGATCTGATTATCACTCCTTTTCTTTGTCAAATAATCCTTCAGATCTGTCGGATGGGGATCAAAGAGATTAGCCTCGGGTTTTCAAGAGTTTTTCAGCTTCTGAGAGCCATCCTTGCATTGCAACTCTGAAACGCGGAGCTCACGTTCTGTAGAACGGACGCGGCTCTCGCGTTTTGACTTTGAAACACGGGTCTGGTGTCTCTGTTGAGAAGAGACGCGGACCTCGCGTTGCTGATTGTTGCATCTGGCTAGCGTCCCTTGAGAAATGTGGACCTTCTGAGTCCCGCGCTCTGTTGTAGAGATGCGGGTCTCGTGTCTCTGAGAAGAGGCACGGACCTCGCGCTGCTGAATGTCGTGTTTGAGAGATGAAGTCTCAGAAATGCGAGCCTTTTAGGCTTCGTGTTTTGGTCTCCATATGCGGACCTCGCGCGTCATATGTAACTCAGCAGAGATGCGGGCTTGAGCTTCGTGTTCTGTATCTGCTAGACAGATAGTTGTTCCAGCTTCTTGCGTCTGTAGTTGATGCGCGCGTCGCCTCTGTCGACGTTCGGTGTTCCGGTTACGCTGCACGGGTTGTTGGGAACCCGTGGTAACCTGGAGCTGAGGAAGAGGACGGGCATGAGCGGGCTGACCGTCAACAACATTGACCTCGCGGGTCTTATGGGAGACGTTGACACGAGCCTTACATGTGATACGATCAGCCATGATGTTCTCTACACAGACCACATTTGGGAAAGCCCCCGAAGGGACCCGAGAGCGAATCTCTGAGGAGACTTTGCGATATTGTCGCGCCCTAGGGCTCTTGGAGTCGGAATAGAGGAACTCTTCATGCTTTGCCTGATCGAATTCTATGACACGCGATTCAACCATTCTTCTCATGCAGTTGACGTCACCTTGCGCCACGACTTGCTCATCAGTAGAGAAAGTAGTCCCTAGTGGAGTCGCCATCTCTAGTTTGCTCGGGAAAAATTTAGGGGATCGTAATAAAATTTTCTTGAATCAATGAAAAATTACAACAATCTCAAAAATTTTGATTACAAGAGAGAAGATATTCAGGCTCAAATCTTCTCATTGTTTAATGCTGGGTTCTTGATGTAACGGTGGAAAGTAAAAGTGAATCTTGTTCTTCGTTGACCGGGTGAGCATCATAAATTTCTGGGAATCTTCTTTTCGGATTATGGACGGAGTAGCACAACTCCTGTCCAAATAGAATCTCAAAGAGATTTGAGACAAGAACAAACTTGTACTTAGCAAGTTGTTAGAAAAGTTGAACTCTTTAGTATTCCTCAGCTAGAAGTTCTGATCAAAATTCTCCAAATCGATCCCCAACTCAATAGCAAACTGAGCTATTTAAAGGGGTTTCAGGGGGGTAAAACTGTCCCCTAAAAAACCATCCATAATGGGGATTAACTCCCTCAATACGTGGGCAGTAATTGACCCAGTAATGAGGGCAGTTATAACTGAGATGCAGAGCTTCTCTGTAGTCAGAACGAGAGCTTCAAGCCTCGCATTTTGGATGCCGACTCTGAACCTAGCTAGACGCGGGTTTCAAACTCTGCCAGACATGGGCTTCATGCTCTGCGTCTTGAGATTGCAATGATGTCAAGACGCGGGCTTTGAATCTCGCGTCTTGGTGCTGTAGTGATGCAAGGACGCGGATAAAGCGTCGTGTCTTGATTATTACAGTGCAGCTGGGACGCCGGCTTCGACCCTCGCGTCTTGGTACTGTACTGGTGTTGAGGCGCGGTCTTCATGCTCTACATCTTGGTATTTACAGTGCAGCTGGAACGCGAGCTTCGACCCTCGCGTCTTGGTACTGTACTGATGTTGAGGCGCGGGCTTCATGTTCTGCGTCTTGGCATTACACGAGTGGCTATAATTAGTCTCTCGTCTGGAGATTAGCCTCTCGTCTGGAATATAGACTCTGTTTTTCGATGACTTGTCATCATTGATTTTTAGACAGTCTACACCCTTGGTGTCAATTATCTCGTGCTAATGTTACATGAATATTGGGTCTGATTGATAACAGTGATTATCACATGAAAACACGATTACAATATTTTTAGGTAAACACGATAACACAAGCAATTTTCCAATATAACTAGAGGACCCAGTATTCAGGTAGCATTAACTAGATCAATATCGTGTTATAATCATGTATAATCGATCCATTATTCAAACACTTCACAACAGTATGTACCAGATTGCCAGTTCATCACTCTCAGGGATTACTCGACAAGATGGATACTTGTAACAATACAATTTTAACTATTAAAAAACATTAACAATAAAACATTATTTCATTGAAAATGGTTAAAAAGCACTCACTAATTTTTTTAAAAAAATGTTTTACCATTTACATGATTTTATAGGACGATAAAATGCAAATTTACATGATTTATTAAACGATAAATACAATTTAATAAATTAATTTATAGTTTAACGTATTCAAATATAACTTATAAAAGAAAAACACTCTCGAGCAATTTTTTCCATCTTTTTAAGTGTTTTCAGCAAGTTTTAAAAAGTTTTTTGTGCCAAATATTCTCTTATTTTCACTTGTTTTCAAAGATTTGAAAAATCAAAGAAAATCAAGTCTTTGGGAATTCTTTTTTGTTTTTCATTTTATATATCCATCAAGAAGTTTTTCCTAAGTATTTTCTTTATTGTTTTATTTTCAAACACTTTGATTTCTTACAAGCTTGAGCCAATCAATTCTAATTCTATCTTTAGGATCTTGTTCTTGTGAGAAAATTATTTGTGCTCCTTTGAGATCAACAAGAGAGAGTTTGTGATCATTGGATCACCAAATTTTATTGCTTCTTTGATTTGTGCTAGGTTTTGTGCCTTTTCTCTTGTGTAGAAGTGTTTATATTGAGAGAGGAGTTGTGTGCTCTCGGTGTTGAGTTATAATTTCTCAGTGGAGGTCCCTTTTGTAGATGTAGTGTAAATCCTTTTGTGTGAAAACGGGGACATAAAGCAGTGGCTCAGACCTCAAAACATATCTTTGTGTTTGCGTTTGATCCACTATCTCTCAACTCCATCTCTCTTATATCTTGTATTGCTTTATATTGTTTATATTTATATGCTTGATATAGTTTGTGTGTGCTCACACCTGTGTTCAACCAAGAGAGCTTTTAAAATACACCAACTCTTAGTCTAGAGGAATCTAGGGGAGTAGTTCTAGAGTCCTTCACAGGGAATTCAGGCTCACTCTTAGTTACACTTAGTGTGTTTGCAATTAAGTTTTTAATTCCACATCATTTACTTTAAATTAGCTAATACACCTATTCACCCCCCTCCACGTGTATTTCATTATTCTCCTCTATACCATCATTATCATCACAATTTATTTGGGGTTTTTCTTGAAGAGAAAAATGATCTCCGTTTATCAACGTTGAAAAATAAAGAGGGCCTCCCTCTAAAATAAATAGATTTTTTATTATAATCTAACATAGCTTTCACCGCCTTACATTAAGACTTATAGGTCCTATTCTTGTGAACCCTACTGCTCATATATTCGTCGGATCGATTTGTATATATAGAAAGTTAGCTAAAGCTCACAACCACTTTCACCTGTAAGGAATAATTAAGGAAAAACTTGAGACTAATAATAATTTAATTAAAGAAAATAATAATTGCATTGATTAAGGAAATTAAATAGGTTAGGGATGAAAAACATAATGAAAGGCATATTCAAGAGGGGTAAAATAACGATTTTCATAATTCATAAGATAAAGTGTCAAAACTCCTAATGTATTTACAGGTTTTCTGCAATTTACCTTGCTTTCTTTCAAAAACATCTCTCATTTAATAACCTACTTCCAAAGAAATCAGCCTTCGCCTCTAAAAATTGGGCCGACCAATGATACACAGAAATTACCATATCAACACCAAACTCCATATCATTCACGCGGCACCTGTACCCTCAAGCCAAGGGCTAATATCGACAATCGAAGAACTTCAGTGGTGGATCCTAATCCTAACCCACCGGAAGCGGTTATTGCCACCCCCAAGAATGAGGAGGGCATTCCACGGATTTGTGCACCCCCAAATTTGAAAAAAGCCCTCCTAAAAAAAAAAAAAAAAACGGCCATTTGACCCTTTTCTTCTTCTCAACCTTCCTATTTCCTTCGCCCCCTCGCCGGCAAACACCCTGGCCACCCCCTCACCGGCGAACTCCCCTCGCGCCCCTCCGCCTCCCCCTACGCCCTCCCCCTGGTGCCCCCCCTCCCCCTCCCCTCGCCCCCTCTATTCAGCCACTCCGGCTGAACAAAGCTGACTCTGTTCAGTCGGAGTTGACCGAACAGAGCTTTCTCTGTTCAGGTGAGGGGAGGCGGAGGAAAGTAGGGGGAAGGGGGAGGAGGGGACGCCCAGGGGGCACCAGGGAGGGAGACACCAGGGAGGGGGTGGTCGTCGGAGAAGATGACGGGGGAGAAGGAGGGAGAAAAGGAAGAGCAAGAATATTTTTTGAATATTTCACTAAAGGGCCTGTCTGGTTAAGGGTGGAAGTGAGAAAGTAAGTAATTGAGAAAGTGATAATAATTCCCTTTGAAACTTGAGAATTTGTTAGTAAGTTTTCCGGTGTTTGGATGTTGTTGGGAAGTGTGGTTTGGAAAATGTTTTATCTTTTCTGGTGTTTGGATGATAATGTGAAAGTGAAAGTGGAAAAGTTGACCACAAAGTTAACCGTAAAATAATATTAAAATAAAGATTAATTAAGAAAAATAAAAAATGGACTGTAATTAGAATACAAGTGAGATTGACATGATCAAAAAATTAACTGTCTTGTGCTGCAACTTATTACAAATGAGATTTACATGACCACAAAATTAACTGTAACACTTTGGAAGTGAGGAAAAATGATTGTGTAAAAGAGAAAAGTAAAAAGGGTTTTCTTATTTTTCTTTTCCGGTGTTTGGATTGATAGAGAAATGAGCAATTGTACTTCCCTATTTCTTTAATTCCACCCACTTTCTTGCAACCAAACAGCCCCAAAGATGAAGTGAGCAAAAAAATAATGATATTATTGTAATTTTTTAGGGGGTCTTTCTCACTTTTTTGGGTGGCAATAACCAACCCAAATCTTTCGGCCTATAAATACGCAACCCTCGGCCCTTCTACGAAGCTATTCCATCGCCTCCCTTGAAACCCTAGCCGAAGGCTTCTCACTCCTTAGAAAACCCTAGGTCCTTTGACTTCTGACCTCAAAATCTCTCTAATCCGCTAGCAAAACCTTAGGATCCCCAGTTTTTACCTTTGTTTTTCTTTGCAGAAGCCTCGAAACTCTAGCTCTAAAACCCTAATTTCCTGTCTCCGGACTCAGAGGTAAGGACTTCTTTATCAGCTTCAATATCTTTTTTGAATTTTCTTTAGATCTGTGAGTAAATCTTGAATTGTGCGTGATTAGAAATGGGAGAAGCAAGGGATAACGATGCTTACGAAGAGGAGCTCCTTGATTACGAAGAGGACGAAGAGAAGGCCCTTGATTCAGTTGGGGCCAAGGCTGCCGGCGAAGCGGCAAAGAAGTAAGATTTTTGTTTATTTATTTTCTATTAATTTAAATTTGTTTTTGCAATTTTATTTTCTCGCAGGCCTTGTGATTTGTTTTAGAACTCAGGTCCTTTTTATGCGTTTTTTAGCTGTAGTCAATTTACATGTATTTTTCACTTTTTATATTCAACAGATCTATGAAGTTTTATTCAGAAAATTGTTTCTTTAATTAGTTTTTGAGTTTCTTTAAACGTGGTCTGATTAATTTTAAGTTTTTCATGTTTAATTATCTTAATTTTTACAAATGCAAATAAAAACAAAAATTCCACTCTTCTATGTAAACTTCACTAATCCAAAAAATTCCACTGTTTATAAATATTTGTGATGTTATGCATTTTTGCTGTCATCTTATTAAAAATTATTAACTTTTGGTATCAGTCTAAGATGCAGCATAGCATTATTTTAACTTCCTTATATCAAGGTCATGTATATAGTTTGTAAATCATCATGTGTTGCTGCAGCTTATACGTTGGTAACTGTGTTGATGAAAACTTATGATCATATTATTGTATGTTGCAGGGGCTATGTTGGAATTCACAGCTCGGGGTTCAGAGATTTCCTGTTGAAACCAGAGCTTCTCCGAGCTATTGTAGATTCTGGGTTTGAACATCCTTCTGAAGGCAAGCATCTACTTTATCTTGATTGTGTTCGTAGTTATGATACCCTAGTTTTTAATCAACAAGTCATGCTGTTGACTATATCTTGTTTATTATGTTTTGCATTTCAGTAGACTATATCCACATATTATGTATTTGTCAAATTAATCCATAATATCTTTGCTGACAACGTCAGATGGTGCTGGCCAAGGCAATCTAATTATAGCATATTGGGGACTGTGTGCTTTCTTGTAACTCCAATATAATTCACTATGAATTAATGCTGTATCATCAATTTTCATCTAAATACACATTTTTGGTTCATGTTACTGAGTCTCTACATGCTCTAGCTGTGATGTTAAATGAGAATCTCTACTCTGCACTCTGATATGATTATATGAACCATTTGTTTCTGATGATCTGGGAGAATTTTGATCCATAGAGTAGTCCCTCTTGAACTATATATGATAAACTAGAATATTGCCGGCGGTGAAAAACTGACCGGCGGCAAAGAAGATGGGATAGAGGAGAAAGGAGAGGGAGGGGAGAGAAGGAGAGGGCAGTGGTTGAAGAGGAGAAGAAGAGGGGGGAAGAAGGGGGGGGAGGAGGAGAGGGAGGGGAGAGGATAGGGAAGGAAGAGGAGAGAGAGAAAGGGCATCGGCAGTGATGGAGAAGGAGATAGGCGCTACTCTCTCTCTTCCTCTGGCGGACGAAAATGAGGGGACAGACGGACGGACAAATTTTATATAAGAGTCACGGGAGAAAATCTTTCTCGCTTCGCTTTGTCGGTTTTGATTATAATTTTAGTAGGATTGATTTTTTTTAATTTTCTGGAGGGCACACATGAATGTTTCAATTGATTGTGGTGTATTTCTCACTGGAGTTATATGTTACTTAGGTCTGGACATTGGAAATAAGGATTTTAAATATTATGATGGTATTCTCAATCGAATGCTTTGTTGGTTGATAAATATTAAAATTTATGGAGGAAAATGGGGTTTGATCATGATCAATATATTTTTGCACCGCGTTTTTCGTTTGTGTCTAATACACTTTTGTTGTACTGATGATCTCTTGATCTACTAATGAAATCTATAAGGGATTGTTGGCTAGAGAAAAGTGAGGTCTAGGTGGTACCGTGGTAGCAAGCTGGGTTATGTCAGCTTTTGGCTCCCCTCTTGCGAAGATTCTTCTGTGTTAGCTTGCTCTTGAAAATGTTTGGTCTTGTTTGTTTGTTAGGTTCGTAAAATGAACTGTCAGAATTCTCTCATTTGATTGTTTTATCATGCATGTCATTTTCTCACCTCTATTTTGGTGCAGTTGCCATGTTACCTTCATATTGGAGACAAAGAGATGAAGATATGTTTTTTAAATAAGCTGTAAAGTCTGGTTCACTTAGTGGGGTAGTTGATTCTGTTTTCCTTTCTTTAACCTCGACTTATTTGTTTCCTACCTTGATTTACCTTTTTTTCTCCTAGATGTTATTAGGACAGTTCATCAGTAATTGTGTGTTTACATGTATTTTAAGGACTTTCATAATGGTGTAGCCATTAGAGTTGAGTCCTGTGACTGTTATTGTGTCTTCTTATCTTTCTACACTATGATGGCATAGAATTTTTTTCTTTTTTCTTTGTAGTGTTGTGGCAAGGAGTTGATGGGAACTCGTGCACTATATTAATTTGGTGTTGGAAATTTGAGTTGGATATATGTGTTCTGAAGTCTAGTCGTTTCTCAATGTGGTTTAATATATTTGCGTACTTCATAACTTTTTTCTTTTTAATGATGACATTTTTGCCTATGCATGCTATTCATAATTTTTTATCCTTACTAGCGTATGTATTACCCGTGTGATGTATTGCATATAAACTGTTATCTTAAGTTTTAAGGTTGTCTAGGATTGTTTGATGATGAGGACTGAGTATACTGTCAATCTTTTAGAAAATTTCTGGAATGACTGTTGTTACAATAATTACTTTGGTTGCCAATAATAGTTCTTTTATATGTTCATTACCATATTAGATAGACTACTTCAATATTGTTCAAAATTTAACATTTGGCAATATCACTGGATATTATCTCAGGTAAAAACTACTTCCACATCTCTGATTTTGGAGGAGAATTTGGTAAACCTTTCCATTAGAAGGACCCAGAAGGTTATTTTTTTACTCACTGGGGGTACTTCGCTCCAATTTTCTTTGGTTCTCCATCAGTACAACATGAATGCATTCCTCAAGCCATCTTGGGTATGGATGTCATCTGCCAAGCCAAGTCTGGGATGGGAAAGACTGCCGTCTTTGTTCTCTCGTCTCTTCAGCAGATTGACCCAGTTGCTGGCCAAGTTTCTGCTCTAGTTTTATGCCACACAAGAGAACTTGCTTACCAGGTTTGCTCTTGAACTTTTAACCTTTTAAATTCTAACATTTGCATACTTCTGAATTTTGTCTTTCATGGTGTCCTCTCTAATTACTTTTACTTGTGATCTTTGCATTCAGATATGCCATGAGTTTGAGCGATTCAGCACGTACTTGCCTGATATAAAGGTTGCAGTGTTCTATGGAGGTGTTCATATTGCAAAACACAAGGATATACTGAAAAATGAATGCCCTCATATTGTTGTTGGGACTCCAGGAAGGATTCTGGCATTAGCCAGAGACAAAGACCTCTCATTGAAGAATGTGAGGCATTTTATTCTGGACGAATGTGACAAGATGCTCGAGTCGCTTGGTATGTTCATTGTACTGTGTTTTGAGATATATATTGTTGTCTCCTTTCTAGTAGTCAAGGGTTATGTGTTATGAAGCCATCCTTTTTTGCTGTTTTTTGTTATTCCATTTCACGGTTTTGTATATTCTGTAGACATGCGGAGAGATGTGCAGGAGATATTCAAAATGACTCCTCATGACAAGCAAGTCATGATGTTTTCAGCGACACTCAGCAAGGAGATCCGTCCTGTTTGCAAGCGGTTCATGCAAGATGTAATATTCTATCGCCAGCTTATATGTCATCCTTTTAGTACCATCAACATAAATTGGGATACACCCTCCCCTTTTACAGTGTATTACCCGTCGATCAATGTTTGTTACAGTTAGGCTTTAGCGGTTGCTTTCTTTTGTGTTCTGGTGGGGTGGGAAGTAGTGAAATATAGGTGCCTTTTTAAAGTGTCGGGTATCATCTATACGTGTCGAAGCTTGGGTGCATATGTTTCTACCATTTAGCATCTGTGGTTGTGGCATTCTTCTTGCCAAATGCCTTCCTCTGGGGGTGTTGAAGAAGTAGTTGGTTGCAACAGCCTTTCCAATGTTGCCTTTCACATGGTGTTGGGAGAGTTCAAGGCAGATGGGTTTTATCTGGAATGCACTGACAGCTGCACAATAATTATTCTCTGTCTGGCTTAATGTAGCGTGGTTAGACATCTGGAAATATAACTAAGACGGCTAGTTATTTCAAATCTGATGGACTTGGAAACCTGACTTCAAGAGTTGGGTCGTGCATCATTCATTTGGTACTGGGTTCCGTTTGCTTCAGGACAAGGGCCTAATCATCTTTAATCTGACATTTGTTCCTTACAGCCAATGGAAATATATGTGGACGATGAAGCAAAGCTGACCTTGCATGGTCTAGTGCAGGTACTTAATGTTAGATGTGAATACATGGAATTTGAGTTGTAATCTCTTTAACATATTGGTATTTATTTACAGCACTACATCAAACTCAGCGAATTGGAAAAGAACCGGAAGTTGAACGACCTTTTGGATGCCCTGGACTTCAACCAAGTCGTGATATTTGTCAAGAGTGTCAGCAGAGCAGCAGAGCTGAACAAATTGCTAGTTGAATGCAATTTTCCATCTATCTGCATCCACTCTGGAATGTCACAGGAAGAAAGGTTGGTCTTGTTTGGAACTTGTTTTGAATTCTAGATAGTCATCTGCTGTCAGTACAACTAACTCAACTTATTGTACCGAAACTGTTGTTTTGTAATCATGAATCCTATATTCTTTAGAGCAGCATTTTCACAAATGTGCTTAACAATTTTTATTTCCTTAGAGGCCACCTCTATTTGTAACTTTTTTGTTTTGTTTTGACTTCGGTATTATGCTCATCCAGCTGGTCATGTAGAACTGCAAATACTACTATACTAAAGGAAAAAAACAGATTAGGTAATTAAATATAGCTCTTTTTGGAATTTTGTTGAATCATAGAGGTGTATGATGTTACTATTCCTTTTGTTTGTTATGCTGTTTTTTCCTGGCGGAGGAAAGAGAACTACATGTCAAGCCGCTTGAAAAAAGAAAGACACTTGTTGAAAGTTAATACCGACGTTTATGGAAAGCATAAGAGTGAAGCGCTTGGAATAGAGCATCAATATGGCACCAAAACCACTCCTAGTCAGATTCCCCCTTCCGAAGGTGCCACAACTCACTCCTTTTTGAACAACCTAAGAGTGTGCACCCTATGAAATAGCAATTAATTTGTAAGTCCCACAGACTATTTTGAATAAAAAACAAAAATTTATTTGTAAAATAGGAATTTTCTGCGTGCATACTGCATGTTATATGTAATAAAACAACAAAGTTGGTGTGTTTATTGAGTATTGTTTTTTATGGAAATAGATGGTAAACTCACTGCTGGATCGGGGTCCTCTATATCCCATTTTTGGCTTCATTAGCTAAATGATGATTGAGCAGAGTAATCTGGCCATTAGTTCATTTGGTAAATTAACTTGCTAGTTTAGACTATTTGAATATGTTTTTGGTTCTGCTCTTGCATTGACATGTATTATTAGGGTGTTTTAAGTTAATTATACAACTATGAAAAGATGATATTTATGAGACCAACAGTAATATAATCTAGAGAGTAAAAAAATAAAGAATAATGCTAACTTGCATCAACTTTACTTGTAAAATTATAATGTTACTCTAATCTTATTCGTTGTTTTGTGTATACTTGAGTGTTGTACTTGTTGCTTCATGCTAAGTAAGTTTCAGTATTGCAGGTTGACAAGGTACAAGGGATTCAAGGAAGGGCACAAGAGGATTCTAGTGGCTACTGATCTGGTTGGCAGGGGAATTGATATTGAGCGTGTCAACATTGTCATTAATTATGACATGCCTGACTCTGCGGATACTTACTTGCACAGGGTAATTTTATGATTCTATCACATAACTCATGCATCCTTTTTGTCTTTGTTGGATCTGTTCCTAACACTGTATCTAACAGGTTGGACGTGCTGGTCGTTTTGGAACCAAAGGGCTGGCCATTACATTTGTCTCCTCTGGAGCTGATTCAGATGTTCTTAATCAGGTTAATTTTTGTTTGTTGTTTTGGAGTTAGTAACCCTTTTAGGAAATATCTTTTAACTTGCGTTTTACATCTTGTATGTAGGTCCAAGAAAGGTTTGAGGTTGACATAAAGGAGTTGCCGGAGCAAATTGACACCTCTACATATAGTAAGTTATTATATTCATGCTATTTTAATTACTGGTTTCAGAGTTCCTGTGGCATGTCTGTAATAGCAGGATGCTTTAGTACTCAGAGACTTCTGCAACTTACTAATTGAATCAGAGTGAATCTATAAGTCAATGGAACGTTGTACATTTATGTAGTTGGGTTATACTAACCTCAGCATTGTGCTTCCTGCTGTGGTGAGGATAAGAATGCCAACATTGAAAATGTCTGTTATTTGTAGTTTTTTTTTGGTTTTATGAGGTAGTGGGACTCGAGGTTTCCCAGGCCCATTGACCATTAGTGAAGTATTGGGTAATGATTATCTTTTACTACCAGATGACCAGATGAGTATCTTATGCTACTTGTAATATCTCAATATGTTGTATGACATGTTGGTTGCAGTTTTTTTACCCCCTTGCTGGAAGCAAGTTGATACCAATCCTTGGGGGGATGGAGCATGTGAGACTATATTTCTTGGGTGTTTAGCTAAATGCAATTTGATCTCACCTTATATCTTGTTTATAAGTTTCTAATGCTGAGTAGTAGAGAATTAGAGTGTTATGCTGAGATATTTTTTTTTTCAATCAATCCCTATGTTAAATCATTGTGACACCACTCTAAACTGAGATAGAGGACTAGGAGACTAAGAAATTAAGTTGTGAGCTGATCATTTTACATTTCCAACAAGATTAATTCATAGAAATACCTGTTAATGATGCTTTTATCTTAATTTGTTGAATATCGGGGAAGATCCTGGCGTTTTGATCTATATGCTAGCATATGGGTCATAATTTCACAATTCTAGGAGTTATGTCTCAGATGATTGTTTCTGATAATTCTGTGTGTTGTAGGAGCTGAAAATGAGCAATATGGGTCATAATTTCACAATTCTAGGAGTCATATTTGTCTAAGATGATTGTTTCTGATAATCCATAGTGTGGTGTAGGAGCTGAAAATGATTGTCCGATGATCCTTAATGCGGTGCACTGACTATTTCATCTGGATTGATTTGTGTCATTTGTTGATATGGTTTTCTCCCTGGGCGTCATAACAATATTTTGACTTGTATTTCTCCCCTTGGTCCTTTCTTAGCATTGCAAGTCTTGGTTGTTATTGCTGGCGCCTGCAAGGGGTGGTTGGCAGGAAAGTTCTCTACTCCAGCATAAGGAATTATTTTAGCCTGAATTGTCATTGAAAGTCTTGCCAGATTGTTGAGCACAGATAAAGCTGTTCTTTTAACTTTAAACTAAAAGATCCAGGGTTCTGTTTATGGCCTCTTCAAGAGAGCATAGTTAAACATTTGTTCGGAGTTCTTTGTACTAGTGGAGCCAGATTGCAGAGCATATTCATGTTGCTTGTTCATGGGATTTAAAACTTGATTTGCATGGTTTTTTTTCTTTTTTTCTTTTTTTCCAAGTTTGTGGAAAAAGAAACTAATTTTTTGCCCTTCTTTTGTTGTGTACAGTGCCCTCTTGAAGAGGAGCTGGAGAAAAATTTCTGTATCGTGCTGAGCAAACCACTTTGATAAGCGTGGCGAGAGATTCTGTAAAGATGACACTCTTCGTTATGTACGTGTTTTTGTGAGGTGGTTTTGTTTAGATAACTGTATTTTATTTCGGCAACTAAATCCTGCCTTGAGATTGTAAGTGGGAAGAATGATTGTTAGCTGTCTTTATAGTCGCAGATATTTATTTAGTAGATCTTTTAGACTAGTTTCTGATGTCGGATTATTTATTCTGCGTCGTGGTTGTTGTTGTTATTTTATTATTATATCCTTTTTTTTTTCTTAGAATTATTATTATTATTATCCCCTTGTGCTGCTTATTATTTTGCCTGTAATCATCTTTATCCTGGGTCCCATTTTTGGGTCATCTTTCTTTTCCCCCATTTCTTCTAGTATTTTTTTTTTTGTTTTTGTGCATGTACAGATTTAATTGAAGATATTAAGCATCGTCCTAAAAGGGGATACAAGGAACTATAGTTTCATTCAATATCTATTTTAAGTGGTGATCAATAGAATATCGTGTTATGAAGATTGATGTCGTACTGTCGGTAATCCCTTCTATGAAGGAACGTGCATGTGACACTCTAATGGGCATTTAAGGAAGTATTCTATTTATGCTTTCGTGAAATTGTGGAATCTTATTAGACTTGCAAACTAATATGTAAAAGTTATGATGATGAACATAATACGCTGGCCATGGTTGATGGTTCTTCAGCAGTAGAGTTGCGTGTTCATTTTATTTTCCCAATACGTCTCTTGTGCAGATAGATAAACAGGAGAATCCATACAGCAATCCTAAAATTTTAGAATGTTAGCTGTGGATGTTAGTTGTTGCTTTATTCCATTTGATCACTTATGCTTATTCGATTGCTTTATTGATTTGAGATCTGGCTCTATTGTTCATTTAATGGGACCTATTGTTGGATGTCCATTGGATAAAAGTCAAAAAATGGGGTCTTATCGGGCATTTAACAAAATATGTTCCAATTACAATAATTATTTTTTTTATTAGATACACTCTCTTTTGAGATATTCCGCCCCTTGCTTGATTTTGTTCCAAAGATAAAATTCTTAATGATGGTTGTATTCACTAATTTTTGCAATAATAATTTCCTTCACAATAGGATTAACTACATTTTATATGTTTCAGATGTATTTTCTTACTTTTGGTGGACATTTCCTTATCCATTTTCAAAATTACAGTACCATCTAAAATATTCTTTCTGTTCAATATTTTTTGGGGAAAAGAAGCACTAAAGTGCCAGTTAAAACAACTCTTTTTATTCAATAGGGAAAAGAAACACTAAAGCACCACTTGTAAGTGAGTTTTACGCAAATAAACTTTATGATGTTTGGTTGGTAATGTGAAATTGTAAGTGAAAAAGTATATTGTGTTTATGGTGTTTGGTTGATTATGTGTAACGGTGTAAATCACTTAGTGAAAAAGTTAAGTACAAAACTAATTATTTGTTGATTTAAGCATATTAAATATTTAAAATAATAAAAATATTAAAAATAAATATAAAAAATGCAAATATTAAAATTTAAAATAAATAATAAAATATTAAAAATTAAAAATATTAAAAATACAAAAATATTAATAATAAAAAATAATAGATTATTATAATATTAATAGTAATCTAATATTAATTTTAAAAAAATATTAAATTTTGCAATCTAATATTAAATATTATTAAATTCAATAATTAAAATATTAGATTCCAAAATTAAAAACTTAAATTAAAAAATAAAAAATTAATTTTATATTAATATTATTAAATCTATTAATAAAAACATTTAATAACAAAAAATTATTAGAATAAATAATAAAAAACTTTAATATAATGGTTAAATTTAATCTAATAATTAAAAAAGATTTCTTATAATTAAAAAAATTAATCTAATAAAAAATATTCATCTAATTACAATTAAATGTCTGCAATACAGATTTGTATGACTACAAAATTAAATGTTTGTGATGCAAGTAGTTTGTAAGTGAGATTTGCGTGATCACAAAATTAACTGTTTAGGCTGCAAGTGAGATGTAAGTGTCTTTTATGACTTACGTCCCCGAATAAACACCGAAAGTGATGTTTGCTTAATATATTTCATCACTTACGGGCCAATTACAGTTTAGCAAGTCATTGCGTTGAGAAGGAAACTCTTTGTCAAATCCCTTGTGTGAAGGAGTCACTGAGAGGGAAAAAATTAGAATGTTGTACCTGTGGGACATGAAAAAATGAAGAGAAAGAAAAAAAAAAAAAAAATTCGCATAGTATTTTTAAATAAAAAATCAAATTGAACAGAAAAAAAGTTCAACATCACTGAATTAATATCCAATAATCAGTCACATCACATATTTTCAATAACGAAATGGTGAAAATTTGTAACTGAATCAAAAAATTTAGTCTCACAACTGAAATTCTAACTTGATCAGTTTTTGATTTGAAAAACTCGACTTATATCATTAATGGAGGCGAGGGGATTAATTAGTTCGTCAGCCCCACCAACCCTGCAGAAGGAAAACAAAGGAGGGGGATGTGGGCCCGGGCCTGCTGGGTGTGGGCCACAAATTGATTCCAAGCCTTTAAACAGTTTAAGAGGTGAATGAACCCAAAGATGGGCTGACAAATGAAACAGTATCAGCATTGATGGGTAATTGAATATAATAAGAGCAGGGCTGGGCCAAACGGCAACATAACGTGGGCCAATGGGCCCAAATTTAAGGACACAGAAGGACTGTCACATTCTCTATAGTCACACGATCATACTGCAGTTTCCTGTTGCAACTGTTAAATTTGGACGCTAGTGAACTCAATTCACTGTGCAACTGTAATTGAACTGTGCGTTACGTCAACGTCGCACCTTCCCGCATTAAAAAATTATTAAAGTTTCATAACTGAGTAAATTATAATTTTTTTTAGTTTAAATCCGCCGACGTTGAGTTCAAACTGAAAACCACTGGGAACCAATTCAACACCTCCTCAGTAGCCGACGTCTGGGAATGAACGCACGCGATGGGTTCGAACTTGAGACTGTGAAAATCTTAGAGCTCTAACCGAGACCTAGACCTATCAAGATAACCTCCGCAGTGCCTTAGTAAATTATAGTTGAAGTTGTTTAATGTTTTATTTGGGGAAAAAAAACTGAAAAAGCATCATTCCATTTGCTGGGCAGATTGTGACTGAAATAACTCAGTTTACAGCATTTTGAAAGTTCGACTGTGTTATTCTAAAGGGTTATTTAGATTTATATCCATAAAATATTTTGTAATTAGAAATATAATATACAAATATTTGATATTATAAATTTATGTATCAAATATTCAGGATCTTACAAGTTAACCCTCAACAAGTCGGTGTTGAGAAATATAATGAGAATACTTCATTTTCTACTGTTAAGCTCGGCAAAAAGTCCAAAGAATGATAAATTTGCTCATGTGAGGTAATAAAAACTCTACAGTGGAACTTAAATAAAATCATACAAACATGTTTCTTATATAATTTAGATGTAGGAGTTGTTGGAGGAGAGAGGATATTAAAGGAGGTGATGTCATGCCAAGTGCTGTAGAAGATTGCCAAGTGCCGTTGAAGATCGCCAAGGAAGTCGACGATGAAAGGTAAAGGGACAGCGGCAGGAAATAGCAGCAGCAACAGAAGACAGGAGGGTCGGTCGACCGGGCCGGTCGACCGACGTGCACAGCATGCACAGAGTTTTGGCGGTCGACCGGCCTGGTCGACCGGAGTGCTCTGACTGCAGGAACCAAACTCTCGGGTTTTCTGGGTCGACCGGCCGGTCGACCGGAATGATCTGACTGTAAACAACCCAACTCTCGGGTTTCTTGGGTCGACCGCCGGGTCGACCGGAAGAGGGGTCGGTCGACCGTCCCGGTCGACCGACAGTCGGGTTTTGGGTGAAATCTGCTGATCCGCTGATGTGAGGTATTTAAGCCTAATGTTGATTCTAGGGTTTATCTCAGCGAAATTGTATTAGCTATGAGTTCTCTTGCATTCAAAGTGACAAAGAGCTATTGTAATCATCTTCCTAAATAAATTCTCTCCATTGATTGCCCCGAGGACGTAGGCATTGAGGCCGAACCTCGTTAAATCTTGTCTTTGTAATTTGTGCGTTCTTCGTGTGATTGTTGGGTTGTTCTTTGTGCTGGAGATCTTGGGATTCTCTATTGTTTGGTTGTTGTGATTGGATAGCGCGCACAATAAGTGGTATCAGAGCATCTAGGTTGCTCTTGGGATTTTTTGAGGATTCGGAGGACTCGAGATCGGATCCGGTGGAGATCGTGTGTCGATCTCAAATCTGAGGTATTGGGTGTTCGAGGAGATCGTGTGTCGATCTTAGAAGGACTCAAGGAGGGCTCGTTGAATCCGTGGTGAAGTAGATCTGGTGAGAAACTCGATCTAGGGTTTCAAGGGACAGGTAAAAATTATATTTTTATCTGTGTATAGATCTATTTCAAGTTAGTTGATCTTCCGCATAGATAGAGAATCAGGAAAAATCTCAATGGCAGAAGAAACTGCATCTGTTAAGACAATGAACAATCACCCAAGGATTGAAGTTGTTAAGTTTAATGAGACTAACAATTTTGGTATGTGGAGATGCGAAGTTATGGATGCGCTGAATGCATCAAACCTCGAAGACACTCTCCTATTGGCAAAGAAGAAGAACACTACCACTGATGAAGAGTGGGCGAAGAGGAACAGGTCGGCATGTGGCTTGATACGTTCATGCTTGTCACAAGACATAAAATACCTTGTGCAACATGAGACGTCAGCGAAGAAACTGTGGGAAACCCTTGAAAAGAAGTACCTGACGAAAAGTGTAGAGTCCAGGTTGCAACTTAAGAGTAAGCTGTATCAGTTTCGGATGAAGAAGGGGAGCATAGTAAATGAGCACATCAACCGATATACGAAGCTTCTTACAGATTTGCTAAATGTGGATGTCACGGTAGATGAGGAAGATAAGGCGGTCATCTTTCTGAATTCACTTCCTGCAGAGGAGTACGAGACATTCACACTGACCTTCATTAATGGAAGGCAGAGCTTGGATTATGATGAGGTGTCGTCTGCATTGATGAGTTATGTAACATCCCGAATTTTTTATTATTTATTTCTTTTCCTAAAGAATATCTTAATCCTCTGCCAGGAGATAATGCCGGATAATTGGGACTGATAACTTTATGTTCGGTGTACTCTAATCATAAATTGGTGTGGCAATGCAAATTTTAATTGGTATGTCTATATATCTATATAAATTTAATTATTTTTCTCTGATGATTAAGTGAGAAATTTGTGTTAATAAATTACCACAAGTATGTGATAATGTAAATATCAATGTTTTATGTAAAGAATAATCATGTATATGCAAGGTGTCATATATTTTAATATTTGAAAATAATTATACATGGTATATACTACCCCCACCAACCATACCCCTTTAATTAATTGTAATACTTGGTATTTAGAAATTTTAATTAGAAAGGGGTTAGGTGTGCATGGAGAAAAGAGGTGTAGGGCTAGGATCATTTTGATCCTAGCCTTGGCCATGTGGCAAGACTTGAGGGGAATTGATAATTGCAAAGATTATATTGTTAAGGGCCTTTTTGTTTAATGACCTCCTCTTACGTGAGAATCTGAGAGGAGAAATCTCTTTCTTCTCTGTAAAAAAAAAATTTAGGGCTCTCCAAAAACAACCAAACCCTAATCTCTCTCTCTCTCTCACTTACCCTCAGCCGAAGCCAGGGAGGCGGCGCAACCGCGCGCCACCAGCGCGCGGCCGCGCGCACAGCCGCGCGGGGGCCGCGCGGGCCGCGCGGGGGGCGGCGCAGGCGGCGCACAGCCGCGCGGGCGACGCCCCAGGCCGCGAGTGGGCTTGGTTGAGGGGGGGGGGATCTTGGTTGATTGAAGAAGTAAAGGAAAAAAATTCAGATTGTGAATGGTTTTGCAAAGGTAAATCAAAGCCCTAAATTCTGAAATTTGTTCCTAAAAACCCAAATTTTCAGAGGCAAAGATTTGGTGAAGGTAAAGTTATACTACACTAATCCTTCTCATGTTATAATTTATTTCATAACTAAAAATGGCCTTTGTTCTTTGCTAGGGTTTGAGGGAAGGGGGGAAAAATGGAGTTTCTCATAGAAAAGGTCAAGTTTTAAAGGTGAAATTCAGCCCTAGATCTGAATTTTAAGGTGAGTTCATCTAAGACTTGATAAAATTCTGATTTAAATTTTAGAAGAAAATTTGCATATAAATAGTGGTAACCTTCCAAGATATTGGTGAATTTAGCACTAAAAGATATCTTGTTGATCTCTTGAATAGGATCATGGTTTGGGTTCATGTAGAAGCTAAAAGATTGGTGAAGAACTCTCCGAATGAAGGTGAGAACTTGTTGGGTTAGGTTATTAATTAAATGAATATTGTGGGCATGAATATTGGAATGAATTGAGGCTATGTGATATTGCTTAATAGTAAGAATTGGGGTTGGGTATTGGACTCCATGAAAATATTAATTAGAAACAAATTATTGTATAAGAAACCGTGAGATAGCCATAATAATCATGTTGGTATACTCTCAAGGGTAAGAGGCTAGCAATATGTAATGGTAAAATAGGTCTCTTCTACAAGAGCATTGTAATCCACTTGATGTTTAACTAAGAGTTAAATTATGTGATGTTGTTGCTACTATTAAATAGGGGGATTAGCATGTCGGTGCCCGAGGTGATTATTCGGAAAGGAAACAAGAAGCGGTGCTCAGTACGAACCTTTTGTAGAACGCTCAACTTTATGGTGAGTGGGGTTTTTAAATAAATTGGACCGCTTTATATTAAATCGCAAATATTATAGTAATTTGTTAATTTAGCATTTTGCCAAATATCATATGTGGCTTGCATTTTTAAGTATAGTTTACAATGGCATTGACATGCATGTTACGGAATAGAATTCATTTTGGGTGACATGAATGTGATTAGTGTATGTTATTTGATGTTGTACATATATGTATATGTGTTATGCTTGGTTAAGACAAGGATACTAATTTTGCATAAGAATACATGATAATGGGCAAATACTCATCGAGAGTATCATTCCATATATGAAATGACGTGTAAGTTTGTTTTAAATTGCTTGTGATGAATATTATAATTTAACCGTGCATGGTGCATTTGTGTTTAAAGGAGGAAGGGGGGCGGGAGCCGGTAGGAGGGGGGAAGACGGGGATTTGACATATAATTATGTATATATATAAAAGGAGGAAGGGGCCGAGCGGGAGCCGGTAGGAGGGGGAAAGACGGGGAAATTTACATGTTTTATATATACGAATTATTAAGGAGGAAGGGGCCGAGCGGGAGCCAGTAGGAGGTGGAAGACGGGGGAATTACTTTTACATTGAATGGCATTGGTGATATGCTTATATTTGTATTTTGCAAGTGATTGTGAATAAATGGCTATACTTGATGTATACGTTTGTGTGAGTGTGTGACACTAAGAATATTTTAATGTGTTATTGTATGTGGTAGTGGAGACACCGTATACCGGTCCTATGTGCATCTATCAATAATAGCTGGAAGCAAATACACAATTATAAAGAATGATGCATTATTACATACTTCATGTGCCACATTCATTTTATTTTCAAGTACCATGAATATTATACATCGTTAATGCTATGCTTCATTTTTATGAATGAAATTGACTCCACTCACTGAGCTGTCGAGCTCAACCCCCCATAGCTTCATGTTTTCAGGGCTAGCCAGGGATAAATATCAGCTAAAGGCAAGGGTAGAGCACTGAAAGGGTGTACAACATTCACTGTGTGGGCCTATTAAGCTTCCATAACGGCTTGTAATTAATTAATGTGGTTATATTCATGTACATGGAGATGATGTATATATGTAGATTCATGTATGAACTCTTAATGGGTATTATCTTGGGTTGGATTATGTTAGATGGTGACACTAAGGAAATTATCCTTAAGTAAGTCCTTAAATTATTATCTTGTGTATTATTCCTATAATAAGCGTGTGAGAATTTAAGTAGGCGATGTCAAGCCGAAAATGAGATATAACTGCGTGGGATATGGTTTATGGATATAGATTTATAAGAAATTTTGGAATTGTATGTATCTATGTATCAGAGTAAACTTCGTATTTTCAAAGGAAGTGCTGCCGAAAATTTTAAGAAATTTGGAGATCATTATGGTGATCTGTGGATCAATTTAATGTATATATATATGGAAAAATTATGAAAATTGGGACCGTTACAAGTTATGACACAAGGAAGAATGAGAGACATCCTTCTCAGTCAGGGTCATCAGCGGAGGCATTGGAAGTAAGAGGCAGAGGTTCATCAAGGAAGGGCAAGGATATTAGAGGAAGATCGAAATCCAGGCCGGGATTCAGGGATCTCAAGAGAAATCAGTGCGCCTTCTGCAAAGAGTTTGGGCACTGGAAGGTAGACTGTCCAAAGTTCAAGGGAAAGAAAAAAGAATCAAAATCTGAAGCAAATCTCGTAAAAGTGGTAAAAACTGCAAGCAGCAAATCACAGGCAGATGGATCAGATTCAGATTCTTCGGTGTTCTCATTTTCAGTTACCACTCCAGTCATAGGCTACTCGGGTGAGAACGAGTGGATCTTGGACACAGGTGCAACATATCATGTATGCCCTACGAGACTGGTTTACTAGTTTTGAGAAGTTGGAGGGGTGTTCGGTCGTCATGGGCGATGATCATCCGTGCATCATGGAGGGTGTTGGCACTATTCCAATCAGGATGTTTGATGGGATGGTGAGAGAGGTGAAAGAAGTGAGATATGTACCTCAGCTGAAGAGGAACTTGATCTCTGTAGGAGCTTTGGAATCATTGGGCCTCGGAGTGTCTATTAAGGAAAGAGTTCTTAAAATGACAAAGGGCTCGATGGTGGTGTTGAAGGCCGATCGCCGGAACAACTTGTATTACTTGAAGGGTAATACAGTGACAGGGCAGGTGGCAGCTTCTACCAGTCAGAAGGAAGATTCAACCCGGCTGTGGCACATGAGGCTGGGACATGCAGGGGAGAAATCAATGCAAACTCTTGTGAAGAAAGGGTTGCTGAAGGGTGCTGAGACCTGCAAGTTGGATCTATGTGAACATTGCATCATCGGCAAGAAGACCAAGGTGAAGTTTGGCACAGCTTCACACTGCACGGAGGGTATTCTGACTATGTTCACACGGATGTATGGGGACCTGCCAAGACTGCATCGATTGGAGGTAACCACTATTTTGTGTCGTTCATTGATGACTACTCTAGGCGATGTTGGGTGTACACTATGCGACACAAAGATGAAGTCCAAGAGCTGTTTGTGAAGTGGAAGCCTAATCTGGAGAGAAGCACGGGAAGGAAGGTCAAGGTCCTCCGTTCTGACAATGGAGGAGAGTACAAATCGGATCTTTTCCTATAGCTATGCCTTGATGAGGGCATAGAGAGACACTTCACAGTACGAGAGACTCCGCAACAAAATGGGGTGGCTGAGAGGATGAACCGGACTTTGCTAGAGAAGGTTCGGTGTATGTTATCCAATGCAGGACTGCTAAAGAAGTTTTGGGCTGAAACTTTGGGGTATGCATGCCATCTTATGAACAGGTTGCCGCCGTCTGCAATAGGGGGGAAGACTCCTCTTGAAGCTTGGTCAGGAAGAACTGCTGAGGACTATGATTTGCTACGGGTTTTCGGATGTCCAGCCTACTACCATGTCAAAGAAGACAAATTGGACCCAAGGGCAAAGAAAGGGGTGTTCGCTGGCTTCAAGCGAGGAACCAAGGGTTCAAGATTTGGGACCAAAAGGACAACAAGTTCATAATCAGCAGGGATGTCACATTCGATGAGGCTTCTTTGATGAAGCCTACTGTCTCTAAGCAGGTGGAGACCAGCAAGACCAAGGAGCTATTGCAGCAGGTGGAGAGTGATGCAGATCCACCATCTCTAGAGGATTCAGTATCAGTTCGGATCATTCCTGAGGTGACACAGGGTGGTGATAAAGTAGCTGAAGAAAATGCTGAAAATGTTGAAGAGGATCAGGAGCAGGTCTTGGGTACAGTTCCAGATTCTACTGCAGTTGGAAGACCACGGAGAAACACTAGGAGACCGGGTTGGCTCACCACTGATATGGTCGTCGCGTATGCACTTCCAGTTGTTGAAGAGGCTATTCCATCTACCTTCAGGGAAGCTGAGATCAGTACAGAAGCTAGGATGTGGAAAGAGGCCATGGATGAAGAGATGAAATCTCTCTATAAGAATAACACATGGGAACTTACTAAGTTGCCCAAGGGGAAGAAGGCCATAGGGTGCAAGTGGGTATTTGCTAAGAAGTAAGGATCTCTCCAAGAAGATGCATTGCGCTACAAGGCAAGGCTGGTGGCTAAAGGCTACGCTCAGAGAGAAGGAATCGACTATAACTAGGTTTTCTCCCCGGTAGTTAAACACTCGTCTATTCGGATTCTATTGGCTTTGGTGGCGCAGAATGAGTTGGAACTTGACCAACTTGATGTGAAGACCGCCTTTCTCCACGGCGATCTTGAGGAGGAGATCTATATGACACAGCCCACAGGTTACAAAGCTGCAGGGAAGGAAGAGTTAGTATGTAAGCTAAAGAAATCGCTGTACGGTTTGAAGCAGTCTCCTAGACAGTGGTACAAGCGATTTGATAGTTTCATCAGGAAGAAGAAGTACACACGTAGCCATTTCGACCCATGTGTGTACTACAACAAGTTACCATCAGGTGAATATATCTATCTACTTCTTTATGTAGATGATATGTTGATTGCTTCTAGGTCGAGATCTGCTATTGACTCTCTGAAGAAGATGTTATCGTCAGAGTTTGAGATGAAGGACCTGGGGAAAGTAAGGAAAGTATTGGACATGGAGATCACTAGAGACAGGAAAGCTGGCAGGATAAGTTTGACACAGAAGGGCTATTTGGAGAAGGTACTGCAGAGGTTTAATATCAGCAAGGATACTAAGTCTGTTAGTACACCTATGGCGCCGCACTTCAAATTGTCAGCAAAGATGTCTCCAAGGAGTGTTCAAGAGCGTGAGTATATGTCTCATGTACCATATGCCAATACTATGGGTAGCTTGATGTATGCTATGGTGTGTACGAGGCCAGATCTATCACAGGCAGTCTCCATGGTGAGTCGATACATGCAAGATCCTGGACAGGGTCATTGGGAAGCTGTGAAATGGATTCTGAGGTACATCAAGGGAACCGTTGATGTAGGCCTAGTATTCGAGAAGGACAACACCGGAAAGCAGGAGTGCATAGGGTATGTGGACTCAGACTATGCAGGTGACCTTGACAAACGCCGGTCGACGACGGGATATGTCTTCACATTCTCACAGGCACTGGTGAGTTGGCGCTCCACACTTCAGTCTACCGTCGCGTTGTCGACCACAGAGGCTGAATATATGGCTATGACAGAGGCCATGAAGGAGGCAATCTGGCTTCAGGGGTTGCTTGATGACTTGGGCGTGGAGCAGAATATATTGAAGATAAACTGTGACAGCATGAGTGCCATCTACTTGGCAAGGAACCAGGTCTATCATGTAAGGACGAAGCATATTGATGTCAGGTATCACTTAGTTCGGGAGATTCTAGAGGAAGGTAACATTGACTTGTTGAAGATTCACACTTCGGAGAATCCGGCCGATATGCTAACAAAGGTGGTGTCGGGGGTGAAGTTTGCACACTGCAAAGACTTGCTCCATGTCTTTTAGGTAAATTGAGCTTGCTGGAGCTTATTTAGATGAACTACGGACGGCTTGATCCCTTGGGCAAGGGTACGTAGGCAGCCATGTTGGTGCAGCCGCTATCGAGTCGGAATTCGGCTCAGATTTGGAAATCTTCACCGAGGTGGAGAATTGTTGGAGGAGAGAGGATATTAAAGGAGGTGATGCCATGCCAAGTGCTGTAGAAGATTGCCAAGTGCCGTCGAAGATCGCCAAGGAAGTCGACGATGAAAGGCAAAGGGACAGCAGCAGAAGACAGGAGGGTCGGTCGACCGGGCCGGTCGACCGACGTGCACAGCATGCACAGAGTTTTGGGCGGTCGACCGGCCCAGTCGACTGAAGTGCTTTGACTGCAGGAACCAAACTCTCGGGTTTTCTGGGTCGACCGGAATGATCTGACTGTAAACAACCCAACTCTCGGGTTTCTTGGGTCGACCGCCGGGTCGACCGTCGGGTTTTGGGTGAAATCTGCTGATTCGCTGATGTGAGGTATTTAAGCCTAATGTTGATTCTAGGGTTTAATCTCAGCGAAATTGTATTAGCTGTGAGTTCTCTTGCATTCAAAGAGACAAAGAGCTATTGTAATCATCTTTCTAAATAAATTCTCTCCATTGATTGCCTCGAGGATGTAGGCATTGAGGCCGAACCTCGTTAAATCTTGTCTTTGTGATTTGTGCGTTCTTCGTGTGATTGTTGGGTTGTTCTTTGTGCTGGAGATCTTGGGATTCTTTATTGTTTGGTTGTTGTGATTGGATAGCGCGCACAACAGGAGTTAGCAGGCGTTATATTAGAAATTGTTATGGAGTCAGATCAGTTATAAGTTAGATCAGTCACAAAAATGTGTTACGCAGAGCACTTTGTCATGGAAAAATAGCCATTGTCCTTTCTTATACACAATATTATGAGAAAAAATGTCAATAATTGATTTTAACTCCTAATTAACAAATACTTATTAACTCTAGTTCATTTCGGTGTTTGACGAGAGTTAGCAAGTGTTAGGCACCTAACACCAGTAAACTCACATTACCAAACACCATGGTGGACCGACCCCCACACACTGAAAAATGCTCTGGTTCTTTTAAGAGATGTCGGCAGAAAAACATCCGATATGTTATTTTGTGTTCATCCGTCTTTGAAACCCTGGCTCCGTCACTACCAGAGACCAGTCAGGTCCTTGTCTCCATCCCTGTCTCTCATCAGCTGCCCTATAGTAAACAGGGCAAGAATTCACTCATCCTGCACCTCACCATCACCCTAGCTTCGGCCAATCTTTGAAACTATTTGCAGACACAAGTATACACATTGCAGCTCACCATTCTCTTAATTTTTTGGGGAAAAATTCTCAACCAAAAGAGAGTGGGGAAACTGATTGTCTAACCTTGTTAGTGATGCATCTCATGTGCACTTGGAAGTTAAATCATATTTGAATCCAATCCCAACCTAGCTACTAGGTTCCATGTTTGCTGCATGAGATTGCACCCAAATAGAGTCCAGGGAGCAGTTGGGCACCATCTCGGCCAATCTAGTTTTACTTTGTTGGGGGGAGAAGGCAGCGAGGGGCCGTGATGATGTTAGGCTAACCACCCACATGGTCGGCTGCAGAATGATGAACCCTGAAGTCTGGTGTGGGCCATGAATCAATCAAGCAATCCAATCGATTAATTTGAATCAAATCAAATCATGTTTGAACATGCAGAAGAAAAAGGCTCTCATTCCATCGTCCTTTTGCCTAGTGATCGGTACCCAAAATTCCTCAGCTCATGAGACCTTGATTGACAGGGCATCCAATTATCAAAACCGGCTGAAAAGAAATTCTCCCGTGACTCTTTCTTGAAATTTATTTGCTCGTCTTCAGTTCAGAGAGAGGCCCTCTGGCCGTTCTGTCGGTCAGTTTTCACCGCCGACAAGCAAACGCAGCAGTGGAAAAGCCCAGCTGCGTGAAAGAGAACTGATCACAGTTCTGTTTCTCTAATTTTAGTTTAGAGAAATAATTAATTCTTCAGTATAGTGCATGTGATGAACGATTCTCATTTAAGATGCCGTTAGATACTTGGTCTGATCATGATTCATGACCACATGCATTGCACTTGAACCTGTTTTTTTCTCTCTTTTCTTCTCATTTTTCGCAGAAATCCTCTCCTATGTGCAATTGACTCTTCGGTGATTCAGAAGAATTAAATTATTTTTGTGCTGATTGGAGGAAAATTACGTGCAATTTGTCCTCTATTTTATTTTATAGGTAGCAAACCGTTCATTTAATCACCACGAATTCACCTAAAAATGTTGTTATAACGCTCTTGTTTGGTTTGATGAAAATGAAAAGAAAAAGTGTAAGTAAATAATGAGTATGAGAAATGTGAAAGTGTAATGGAAAATTGAGATCTGTGTAATTCTTATTTTTGATATTTTGATTGTAATATAAAAGTGTAAGTGAAAAAGTAAATCGTGTTTTCTAGTGTTTGATTGGAACAGCGAAAGTGAAAAAGTTGATCATAAAATAATATTAAATTAAATATTAATTCTGAAATAACGCTTTTGAAGTGTAATAATTAGACTGCAAGTGAGATTTACATGACATCAAAATTTAATGTATTAAATTATAACTTATTACAAATGAGATATACATGACTACTGTACCAATTCTGAAAGTGAGAAAATAATAATGTAAAAAAGTCGTGTAAAAAATAAAAATAAAAATTAGTTTTTTCATTTTTCATTTCTGATGAAGCAAATCACAACTATTTTCATAACTATTGCGCTATTTGTGAGAATGATTCGTGACACTGGCCAAATTATCAATCTCCCCACTCTCGCTTTCACTGATGGGTCACAATAATGGATGCCAACAACTTGAGAGAATCGATTGAAATTGGCTGTTGCTTGGCTTACAAGCTCCAACACAATCATCTCACGCGTGATTCGGTAATTCAAAGTCTCGGGTAGTGGACCCCGCAAGTGCACCCAACATCTCACCCATCCCAATAACACAACAAAAGCCCACACGCCGACAAGGGAACGCACCCGTGGGAGCGGAACAATGAGAGGCAGGCGGGCATGTGAACAAGATGAAGGCACGGTACAGAGACACGTATAAACTTCATACTTACTATAAAATAGAATAGAATAATATAGGTTCATCAATGAGAATGTGAGGTGGAATTTCTGCCCACTGTTTAAGAATCCAACACAAATTCCATCAAATCAGGAATAAAAATGTGCACGCATTTGAACGAGCACCATCATCATCACATGAACCCAGTTAAATCCCTAATTTGTTAAAAAGAGAGAGAGATCACAGTTCTTCAAACCCATAAGATTGTCATACATATAAGAAAATGAAAATTATTTCAGACCCAAACTAAGTATAACCATCTGAAAAAGAAAAGTACCGGATTTAATTCTAAGCAGATATATACCCATAATTTTTTAATTTTTTTCCCTCCTTGTTCACTGAAATCTCGAACCTGGGCTCGTGTAGATGGCGAGATCAGGCCAGCCACCGGCCCACCCAAGAAATTCTCCGGCTGCTGCTGCGGGTGGTGGGGATCAGGGTTCGGGTTCTCGCCGGGCTGGTGTCCGACTCTGTGACGCCCGACCCGGCCGAATCGAACCCGTCGAGGAAATTGAGGTGGCGGCGAAGTGGGCGGAGGACTGGAGGAGAGAGCTGAAGCTGCCGGTGATCTCCAGCATTTTGTCGTCCGGGTCGATCGGGGCCGGGTACACGGCGGAGCCGCGTTCGGGCTCGAGGACGGGCGCGGGGACCGAAGTAGGCGGAGGCGCCGGCCTTTTGGGGTTGGAGGCGGCGGGGGAGGCGGCGGAGGAGCGCTTGGAGTTCTTTCGGGACCCGCCGCCGACGGGGACGTTGCGGAGGACGCCGCCCTTGGTCCAGTAGCGGCGGCAGTTCTTGCAGAAGTGGCGGGGCTGGGAGAGGTTGTAGTTGTTGTAGTAGCAGAACTTCGTGTTGGTGGAGTCACAGCGGGGGCACTTGAGTTGTTGTTCTTGCTGATCTGTCGCCAGCTCCGCTTGAAACGCTAATGGATCTTGCATATTGCTTGTTGAGAAAGAATTTAGAGGAGGAAGATACTGCTGGGAATTATTAAAATCTGAGGGAGGAAGAAGAGAGGGTGGCAAGTTTTTCTACGTTTGGCATTAAATGCTGGTTCTCGAGTCCCTCATCATCATCATTATCTCATTATCTGTTGAGGTTTTGGTTTTGGTTTTTTTTTTTTTTTTTTGGTTTGTTTGAGTGTGAGATGGGGTGAGGGAAAACGGGAGATTGGGGGGATTTATATAGTTGGGGGTCAGGGTTCACGAGAATTCCAATTCTGACCGCGGATTCTGGCTTTTTTTTTTTTTTTTTTTTTTTATCAATTAACAGGGTGGGGGCTGTGTTGCACACTGACCTGCGTGCAGGAGCAGCTAGCTGTTGTTGTATTATAGGGTGTTAGATTCCTGTAAAAAATTTAAGTGGACTCATGGGAAATCTAAAATTGTGTTGGGGTTGTGAAGAATGGAGAGGGAGAAGTCCAAGTTTCAAGAGGGTCATGCCCTCCGGGACTTGGTATGGAGTCGGTTGGCTCTTTCATGATAGTCTTTCACGTTGGGCCTGTTTGGATTCAAGGAATTGGGTGAAAGTGAGAAAGTGAAAAGTGTCTTTTTTTTATTTTCGCTGTTGATCCAAACATCGGAAAAAGAAAATGGAAAAGGTTCTTCCTTTTCTCTTTTCACTTTTACACAACCATTTCCTCACTTTCAGAGTGCTACAGTTAATTTTGTGGTCATGTAAATCTCATTTATAATAAGTTGTAGCATAAAACAGTTAATTTTTTGCTCATGTAAATCTCACTTGCATTCTAATTACGGTCTAATTTTTATTTTTTTTAATTAATTTTATTTTAGTATTATTTGCGGTCAACTTTTCCACTTTCACATTATCATCCAAACGCCAGAAAAGACATAACATTTTCTAAACCATACTTCCCAACAACATCCAAACGCCGAAAAATTTACTAACCAATTCCCAAGTTCCAAAGGGAACTATTACCACTTCCTCACTTCTTCACTTCCTCACTTCCACCCTTAACCAAACAGGCCCGTTGTGGGCTGATCATCTCAGCTGATAGACGACTCAGAATAAGAGAGAGAAAATAAAAACGCGTTTTGTGTGTCTCACCACAAAAACGTTTTTTTTCCTCTCTCCCCAATTTTGTGTCATCCCATCAGCCGTGATGGATGGTGCACAGCACGAAGGACTATGGTCCTTCATGATCCTTCACGCGAAGGAGCCAATCCGAGCCCGTCGGTGGCCTAGGGCTGCGGGCGCTGGGGGTGAGTTATTAATTAGAATTAATTATTGATTAATTATTTTCAGAGGTTGTATTGAAATAGGAATGCTAAAAATATATGTGTCATCATTGTCCTCTCAAATTAACTTTGCAGTAGTTAGATCTCCCAAATTAACAGCTTGTCTTACTTGGCCCCTAAGATTAGTTTTAATTTACTGCTCTCAGCTTCTTTTTCATCTGGATAACTCATCGTCATCGGATTATAATGTACATATATCGGTGGATGGAGAGTTGGGTTTGGACCCTCAGGTGTAAATTGAGCCTGTTGTCCACGTTACAAATTCTAGCAAAACTTATGATAAGTACAAATAATAACAAAAGATTTCAAAATTAGCAAGCTGTGCATGTATCTCCTCTAAAGAATGATGCCAGCAAAATCTACTGTTTAGATATTTATAGTAATAGTCAGTGAGGAGGTGCTCATTCGTAAAAGAGTTAGAGTGAGTTGTAGGGAGTGTGAAATTCAAATCCAGCTACGGTCTTATGTAGGCCTGTCAATAGGTCGGGTTCGGGGCGGTACGGGTAGTATCATACCCACACCCGTTTACCCAAGAGGGTACCATACCCGTCCCGTTTACCCACGGGTCCAGAAGGTGGGTTTCCATACCAGGACCCGCTGTACTCGCGGGTTCAGACCCGTTTACCAGACCCATAACAAAAAAAAACATAAACAAATACAGTAACAAAAACACATGAAGAGAGGGAAAAAATTTTTGTAAAGAAAAAGAAAGCATTTTTAATATCAATAAAAGATGAAATGCAACCAAGTGTAAGAGGTGGAGGGAAAATTTTCGATGAAAAACTCTAATAAAGAAAAAAATTTAAAGTAAGGCCCCCAAATTTATTTGGGAAAACACAACAATAGAATCACCCTCTAATCAACCAACAGTCTTAACATTAAAGCACAAAGGGATCATTTAGAGTCTTGAGAGAGTTTTAATTCTAGTAGTATTATTTATATTTATGTTTTGAAATGGGTAAATGGGTAATCGGGTCTGGTTCAAGTAAAATCAGACTCATCCCATTTAATACTCGGGTATACGGGTAAACGGGTATGGGTCCAGAGCAACCCTTTCCATACCCGCTTAATCGGGTCGGGTCCGGGTCTGGACCCGACCCATTGACAGGCCTAGTCTTATGAATCAAAAAGATATTAATGGTAAAATAAATTCATTAAGTAGTGTCAACCATTAACCGTTGTTCAAAGTCATAAACAAAATGGATAATTTACTCCGCATATTGAGATAAAAATATTTTTTTCCTTTTTCTATAGAAATTCTTGTAAATTTATAATTTCATAATTGTTAAAATTTTCAAAATTACCACAAATTATTAGAGTTCTACTCAAAAAGGCCCTCAACTTCATTTGTTCTCGAAAATACCACACACTTTCGTGCGTATGTGCCCAAAACTATCTTTATAACTCCTCCTTTTAAAATCATCTCTCGTGCTGAGTGACATTTTTATGACAAAAATATCCTTACTTGAATAATTAACTATATACATAGATATATGTATAAGGAATATGTAAGTTAGCTGACACATGAGACACTCCATCCTATGTCGCACTTAAAAATCATATCTCCAGAATTTTTTTTCACGATCCGACCATACATTATTATCTTCATGTACTAAGATGTACGCATATAAAAAAAATCAAGTGATTTTGAAGTTCGTTTACTCATTGATCTAATCGTTCTATTTTATTCTACTGTTCAAAAACCATTAATGTATTAACCCAAAGAAAATGTAGTAAACGAACTCCAAATTAAGTGAAATTTTTTATATGGATATATATCTTAGAACATGAAGATGATAATGTGGTCCAATCTTGAAAATTTAATCGAAAACTTGAGTTTTGAGTGCGACATATGACAGAGTTGCCTCCGATGTCAATTGATTATCATCTCTCTCTCCGGTGTCAAAAGTATTGATGATACACTGATTACTGTTATTACATGTACTATCACATCGATATTATACAGATTATTGCTACACATATATGTTTCACTGGTACACGGATATACCAATGCACGGACCACCGCATGTCATATTATTGTTATCATCGTTACATGGATTCACGGCATATCACTGTTACACATGCATATATGGACCCCCGTGCATATTACATGTATTATTGTTCCATGTTATCCCTGTTTTCCTCTTATATGATTGTTTCCTGTGACTGATATGGCTACCCCCGTTACTGGACATGAGAGCTATTGATATGCGATATGTGGACTCCCACATCTATTGTTTTCATTTCCCGTTATATTGTTCCCGTTTCCCGTTATATTGTTCTATGCTATCAACAGAGCTCAGGTCCGGTTATCGTGTTACCCGTATCATGTACTGTATTTGTTCTTATTCCATTGTATACTTGACATATCAGATCATAAAGCTAACTTGGGTATGGGGGAGACTTGACGGTTGATTAGATCTTATACGGGTGATGTACTGGATCCATATTGTTCTCCCACTGCAGGAGACGGCAGTGGTACCTACCAATTGCTCCATGAGCTCCTGTTACTTGATTATTGTTCCCCTCTTAGCGGCGGGCCCTGGTCTCAGCAGCCAGGGGTTTGTTTAAGGCCGTGATCCCGGGTATGCACGGGATACATCTACCCGATAAGAGCTCCTCGACCATGGGTTTCCAATTAACATAATAAAACAGTATACACAATAGTGACGTCGGGAACACTTGTTATTGATCACTCTCTCGTTAGGATAATGGTACTCGTATGCCATGTCCGGATGGGTTCGACTGGAGTGCGGGCTCCAGTATGAACTGCCAGTGGCATGGGACACTGGAAGAGATTGATTAAAATAGCGGACGGTACTGATTGCTACTATTGGATAAATAACATGACTTGCCTGATACATGTAGGCTATTGTTTAGTTGTACTTGTTATTGTACCTGATCATTTATCCGCTAGCATGTTACTGATAAATGTTACACTTTCTATGGTGGCATACTACTCAGGTATATGTATACTCTTGCATATATTCTGTTTTCTGTATATCTTGCAGACATCATTACTGTCTATGCACAACACCGTATTATGGTTATTTTGCATATGCCCATCTGCATGTTCACTTCTATCACGTCACCACTAGCATGTTCATTTCTATTACGTCACTACTAAACAACATTATTTATGATATAACCTGGATACGATTAGAAACATGACCTGATGATAACCGGTTAGATAGTGATGGTATTAAAAGATGACATGATTATATGTTTTCTACTGCATAGTATATACTTATTATATGGTATCACTAGTACAACATCATGTATTATATATTAGTATCGTACTTGTATTACTATAGTATATATTACTGCCTCCTTCATTTTACCACTCACTAGGTCGCTTTCTGACGACCTTGGGTTTGCGTGCCCAGGTTGGAGACCCGAGTTAGCGTATCGGCAGTTAGTCCATGGGTTCACATCGGAGACTCATCATCGAGCTCATTCATAGGTATCTTTGTGATTTATTGCTGTTATCTTATTTATCCCTGTTTTTCTCTCTGTTATGATCACTAACCTCATTCTGCAGGTATTCTTGTACTTATTCCTTGCTGGAACCCTATGTATATGGAGGCTATGTCCTGTACTGAGGCTTAACGTACGCGTGAGGTTATTTTCACCTCGCGTATGTACGTTGCCATAACGTCCCCGTACCTGCGCGATCGGGGTGTTACATCTTCCAACTTCAGCTCCTTTCGCTTGTGCTTCAGGTAGTTCTTGAAATCTCTTCACGCAGGTGGAAGTTTCTCCACGATAGTAGCAACCTGAAAGGTTTCAGGTAGAATCACACATTCGGCTTCTATCTCGTGCAAGATAAGTTGGAACTCTTGCACTTGACTGATTACAGTCTTGCTGTCCACCATTTTGTACTCCAGAAATCGTCCTACGACGAACTTTTGGTACCAGCATCCTTAGTCTTGTACTTCTTGTCAAGACTGACCCATAACTTCTTTGCTGTTATGATGGGTCTGTAAATATTGTAAAGAGAGTCATCCAGTCCATTTAAAATATAATTTCGGCAAAGGAAGTAACATTGAGTCCAGGCATCAGTTGCGGGCTCTGGTGGATCTTCTTGCAGGAATCTAGCCAGATGAAGAGTGGTCAAGTAGAATAGCATCTTTGTTGCCACCTCTTGAATTCTGTGCCGTCAAATTTTCCTGGTTTCTCTGGCTTTGGGTTAGGAAGTGAAGTGGCATCAAAACTTGTAGCTGCATGTTTGGTGCCTTACTAGAGCTATCTTGATTAGTCTCAGACATTTTCTGCAAGTTCAAGTAGAATAGAAGTAAGAAACTTCAATACTTAATTGTCTTAAGATTGTTGTATCTTGGGATACCAGCGTCCAGTACCCGTTAGCACCGGTGCGGAGGACGTAATTGTCTTAAGGAGATTCGCTCTAAGCGTACCTCACTCCAAGTACTGTATAAGTGAATTAATTTCTTTATACAGGGGATATACTGATACTCAGTATATTTAGACAGATTTATACTAGTCTAATTGGTGTTTAACTAAAGAAGGAAATTGAAAGGTGGTTCTTAAATTAAGGAGCGTTCTATTGAACGGAAAACCTCCCACCTGATATTTACCGACCTGGCAAATTAGATTGTTGATATTTCAGTGATCTTGATTAGTTGTCAGATTGAACCCAGAATCCAACACCTATAACATGTAAAACTAAAAAGTTGAATATTTCCTATAACATTTGATGACATGGCATTTACATATTTAATTTTTAGTTAATATCACATATTATTACTTAAGAATACTAACGAAAAACACTATTATTAATAAAAAAATTCTTATAGTAATAAAAATAATTATATTTTATGCTTTTAATGTATTAACAATTGATGTTTAGTTACATTAGTAAGTAATATTATCAATAAATAATTATTTGCAATGATTAATAATTTAAATAATGTCATTCTTAATTATTACAAACGACTTCTCAAATGTATTAAGGTAAATTTCGTGATTGAATATATATCTCATCATATATCATATATCGTAGAGCTATACAAATTTCAGGCACCCAGACGCCCAGACCTGACTCGGACCCTAACCAGAGTCGTACCTTACCCATTTTCGAGTAAGTATATACTCGGTTTAAAAGTTAGACACAATGATAAACTCGGGTAGGGTTAGGATATCTTTCATGTAGACCCGACCCGCTTAGTTTTTAGGTAGAGACGGGTACTATCTATATTACCCGATCCAAACCCGGACCCCCTAAAATACATGTTACTTAAATAAATAAATTAATATACTAATATTAGTTATAGTAAATATGATTTCGTTATGTCTCGCTCATTACTAAAATGAACTGACTTATAATTACAAGATACAAGTTTATCTAACTACTAGCATCATTACAATTATATAATCCATTAACACCTTAACCCTGACCCCAGTCCTGTGTTAGGAGTCCATCCTCGCTGTGCTTGCTGAGTCACTGAATAAAAATAATAATGTTATAAAATAATTTATAATTATTACAAAAGTTACTCACTAAAACTAAATTATTGTTTTATTACCATTTAAGTCCTTTGATTTTGATGGTACTCAGACAAACCATGTAACAATTATGAAAGATGGAACATTTTTTTTTCTATATAATGAAATTAAAAAGTGAAATATTTTTGTTTTAATTTCAGTTCTAATTCTAATCATGAGTGACACTTAAAATTTTTAAAAATTCAGTTTCAGTGCTAGCTTCATTTGTAGTTCCTATTAAAAGTTTTAATTAACTAACATCATAAAAAAAAAATAAAAATTGTTGTATACAAAAAAATTAGCGGATAATAAATTATAGTGGGAACTCCCATGTAGCTCGTCTTATTGAGAACAGAGTGAATCTACCATTCATGAAAGTATAGTTGTTGGGGATAGAACGCATGCTAGTGCCATAACTTTGAAACGTTTGAGCAAAAGGAGCTGACAACTATTTAAGAGTGAAAATAAAGTGCCATTTTAACAATACAGGTTCTCAACTTTGGGGCCGTTTGTTTCGCGTAAAAGTCCGTAAATCGTAAATGATTTATAACCCAGTTACAATTACGGTATTTGTTTGAACCGTAATTCGTAGAAGGCTTACACAATCCAATTATCACTCACTTGCAACCCAATTACCACTCACTTACAGCCCAGTTACAGTTAATTTTGTGGTCATGCAAATTTGTATTATTTTTTTATGTTAATATTAATTTTTTTAATATTTAACATTTTAATATTTATTTGCAATATTAAAACTTTTAATCACCAAATAGTTAATTTTTGTGGTCAACTTTTTCACTTACGACTTACACATTACGACAACCAAACATCGTAAAACACAATACACTTTTCCACTTACAACTTTATATTACCAACCAAACACCATAAAGCTTACATGCATGTAACTCATTTACAACTGTAAAAGACTTTACTAATTACGATTTACGAATTACGGCCAGTTACGACAACCAAACAGGCCATTGTAGTCTGAGACAAATCAAGTATTTGTGATAATAGTGTTATGCGTTATTCTTTTATATGTATATATAAGAATAGTAGGTCTTCATCTTAGATAGGTCAAGTGTTCTTAGTAGGTCTCCTTAAAGAGAGCCGGTTAAAACCTACTTTGTATCATTTTTATGAACAATCCGCTTCATTATCGTGATTTTCATATCTTAAAACGCTGATATATAAAAAATCATGCAGTTTGGATCTTTATTACCCATCGATCAAACAGTGTCATTTGTTCTATATTAAAAAATCATTCATTTTGTAACCATTTGATGTATAAATTAAAAGTATCAAAAGTATATGAAATTTTGTACTCAATTATTTTAGAATATATAAATCAAAATGAATGGAGTGGATCATCCTTAGAGTTAGAGATGCTCGACGGTGAAATTTTAAACCATACAATGAGACCTACTAAAGGCTAAAGGCACTTTTGTTGGGTATTCTGCTTAACAAGAATCAATCTGACAAACTAATCAAGATCACTGAGATATCAACAATCTAATTGGCCAGGTCGGCAAATATCAGGTGGGAGGTTTTCCGTTCAATAGAACGTTCCTTAATTTAAGAACCACCTTTCAATTTCCTTCCTTGGTTTAAGCACCAATTAGACTGAATCCAAGTCAGTCTCGATATACTGTAAAGTATATCCCTGTATAAAGGACTTAATCCACTTATACAGTATCACTTAGACTGAATCCAAGTCAGTCTCGATATACTGTAAAGTATATCCCCTGTATAAAGGACTTAATCCACTTATACAGTATCACTTAGACTGAATCTAAGTCAATCTCGATATACTGTAAAGTATATCCCCTTATAAAGGACTTAATCCACTTATACAGTATTTGAAGTGAGGTACGCTTAGAGCGAATCTCCTTAAGACAATTACGTCCCCCGCACCGGTGCTAACGGGATAATGGACGCTGGTCTCCCAAGATACAACACTTCTTCACGGTATTTGGATAGCACTACCAAATCACCGTACGGTCGAACCGTAGTCAACCAGTACCTACACAGGATTAGCAAAGCAGCGGTATAATGATAAATTTCAAATGAATATTTGTCTTACTCTTCTGGAGGAGCACCCACTGTTGAGGACGATAGAATGTAGAAGAATATCTTTCTTCAGAAGTACCAGATTCAGACAACAATTCTTATAAAAGAATATGTTGAATTTTCTGATTCCTCTTTCAGAACAATTTTGCAGAATCTCCGTTGGAAGTCGCTTCGGAAACCGAGTTACGGATTTCCCACTTCCCGTTTGGAAGTCACTCCAGAACTCCCTTTTGGAAGTCACTTCACTTCAGAACTCTACTTTGCAATTCAGAATGCAAAAACTTAATTTGCAATTCAGAATTCAGAGAGAGAAGAGAAGATTAGTGTTGTTGTTGGTGTGTTTCCAATTGAGAATCCGGAGCACTATTTATAGCGCTCTAGGAGGGGCCAACGGGTCTGAACCCAACGAAAGGTTGCAACCTTTCGACCCAACAGTCACAACTGTTGGCTGCCCAACTGACGCACCCAACAGTCACAACTGTTGGCAGTCCAACAGTCGTAACTGTTGGCATTCCAACAGTTTAGTCTCATTTAGACTTTGAATTAGGCAATCTTTAGACTTGAATATCTCATTCATTCGAAGTCGGAATTGAACATGTGAATATACCACGTTCATCCCCAATGGAAGGAGAACACACTCCAACCATCATCCAATGATTCGATCAACGGATCTCGCCATAATTCAACTCAAAGATTCGCATTCATATTCTTCAATTCCAACAATCCCCCACAATGAATGGAGAATTCAAGGAAATGACACACAAAGAGACTGACTCTATTGTGAAAGGTACTTGAGAAAAGAAACTGCATAAGGATAGGTGAACTAGGTCTTGAACCTTCCATAGCGAAAGCTTTATCGGACTTACTGGCTAATCAGTGAACTAGGTCTTGAACTGTTAGCCGTTAGTGTAAGCCAAGTCAACAAGCTTCACACAGTAACTTTCCAAATCAACTTTGGTTCTCGGTTGTGTCCGTTTTGGCCCTGGACATTCTTGGTTTCAGAGAGTATCTTTAGGGAATAACAGCCTCCATAGAAATTCCCAAAGAGCCGACCCAACTCTATACTCACATAGGTGATGGACTATTAAGAGTAGTCTACTCTACTCCACTTGTTTAGTAACAAGATATAGGCATCATTAAAAGCGTTAAGCTTATCCTTAATCCACTTGTAGAAAAGCACTTATGTGCACCTTAGGAATGGATTGGAGTCAAGCTCCCAAGTGCTTACTGGCTGAGTCAATCATAACTAGTTTTTCCTCTTGAACTTAGTCCGTGGGATCTCCAGTCGCTAAGTGAGGTTTCCATTAAGCTGACTCGGTAAGGTTAGGCTTTTAGACCCATTCCCCTCGATGCGCAGTTTACACGCTCTCCACTTAAACCTTTAGTAAGCGGATCCGCTAAATTATCCTTTGACGATACAAAGTCAATAGAGATAATTCCATTTGAGAGCAACTGCTTCACGGTATTATGTCTACGACGAATATGTCTAGACTTACCGTTGTATATCACATTTTGTGCCCTAGATATAGCTGCTTGATTGTCGCAGTGTATACATATAGCGGGCACTGGCTTTTGCCATAACAGTATATCTTCTAAGAATTGTTGAAGCCATTCTGCTTCTTCTCCAGCCTTATCTAAGGCTATGAATTCCGATTCCATAGTGGAACGGGCAATACATGTTTGCTTAGAAGATTTCCATGATACCGCTGCTCCTGCTAGAGTAAATACGTATCCGCTAGTTGATTTTGATTCCTCAGAATCTGCAATCCAATTAGCATCACTGTATCCTTCCAGTACAGGAGGATACTTTCCATATCTCAAGGCATATTCCTTGGTATGTGATACGTAACCCAATACTCGTAGTAAAGCGGTCCAATGTAGATTACTAGGGTTGCTAGTATATCTACTTAACTTGCTTACAGCGTAAGCAATATCGGGTCTAGTGCAATTCATTAAATACATTAGACTTCCGATAATCTGCGAATACTCCAACTGGCGTATCCCAGTTCCTGTATTCTTATGAAGGTGGACGTGTGGGAGAAAAGGATTTGTATTCTCCTTTATCCCATGATCCTTGAATCTTTCTATCATCTTATCCACGTAGTGAGATTGAGATAGACTGATTCCATCTGGTGTTCTAGTAATTTTAATTCCTAAAATTACATCAGCAACCCCCAGATCCTTCATATCAAAACAGTTGGATAACATTCTTTTAGTGGACTTAATAATCTCAATATTAGTCCCAAGTATCAACATGTCGTCTACATAAAGACAAACAATGATACATGCGTTTCCAACTGTTTTCGTATAAACACACTTATCGCATTCATTGATAGTGAATCCATCTTTGATCATGACACTATCAAATTTCTCATGCCATTGTTTTGGAGCCTGCTTTAAACCATATAAGGATTTTACCAATTTACACACCTTGTGTTCTTGGCCCTTGACTTAAATCCTTCTGGTTGCTCCATATATATTTCTTCATTTAATTCACCATTTAAGAATGCAGTCTTGACATCCATTTGATGGATATCTAAGTTGTGCAATACTGCAATCGCAATCAACATCCGAATGGAAGTTATTCTTGTTACTGGTGAATAAGTATCGAAGTAGTCAAGTCCTTCTTTTTGTCGATAACCCTTGGCTACTAATCTAGCCTTGTACTTATCGATAGATCCATCGGGTTTTAATTTTCGTTTGAAAATCCACTTACACCCAATTGGTTTACTTCCAGGAGGCAAGTTTACCAATTCCCAAGTATGATTACTTATTATGGATTCTATTTCGCTATTTATAGCTTCTTTCCACAATTGTGCTTCTGGGGTTGACATAGCCTCTTTAAATGTTTGAGGCTCGCTCTCAATAGCATATGCTATGAAATCTGGACCAAAAGATTTTGAGATTCTAGATCTCTGACTTCTTCTTGGTCAGTTTCCGCATTTACATTCGGTTCCTCGGAACTTTCGTCCCTGAACGCCATCTCGTGTGTTCTTTTCCCAGAAGTCTTATCTGCTTCCCGTTTGTACGGAAAGATATCTTCAAAGAACACAGCATCTCGAGATTCGATAATCATGTTTACATGAATATCTGGTATTTCTGATTTATGAACCAGAAACCTATAGGCACTACTATTCAAGGCATAGCCTATGAATACGCAGTCTATAGTTTTTGCTCCCAACTTAGTCTTTTTGGGTAATGGTGCCAGCACCTTTGCAAGGCACCCCCACATTTTGAGGTAATGGTAGGAAGGGGTCCTTCCATGCCATAACTCGAATGGTATAAGACCAAGTTTCTTGTGGGGTACTCTATTTAGAATATGATTTGCAGTTAATAGAGCTTCCCCCCACAAGTTCTGCGGAGCTCCAGAACTTACGAGCATGGAGTTAACCATCTCCTTCAAAGTTCTGTTCTTCCGTTCAGCAATTCCATTCTGCTGAGGAGTGTATGGTGCTGTAGTTTGATGTATTATACCAAAACTAGCACATAACTCACTAAAATCATTTGATTCATATTCTCCGCCTCTATCGGATTTTAGAATCTTGATTTTCTTGTTGATTGATTCTCAACTTCGGCTTTATATGTTGTAAACATATTTATTGCCTCATCCTTACTGTTCAAAAGATACACATAACAGTATCTTGTACAGTCATCGATAAAAGTAATGAAATACTTTTTACCGCCTCTAGTTGGCATAAACTTCAAGTCACATAGATCGCTATGAATTAACCCTAAAGGTTCTGTATTTCGATCTATTGAGTGAAATGAATTTTTAGCCAACTTGGCCTCAATACAAACCTCACACTTGCGAATTTCTTCCAAGTTGAGTTTAGGAATATATCAGATTAGACAAGTTTTTCAAAAACTTGTAATTTACATGCCCTAATCTAGCATGCCACAGAATAGGAGACTCAAGCAAATAAACAGAAGATTTTCCTTTTATTAGCTTTGGGTACAAATACACGGACTTTTTATCAACCACTGCAACATTGGCTTTAAAAAGTCCATCAACAAGATAGCCCTTTCCCACATACATCCCTCCCTTAGTAAGTACAAATTTGTCAGATTCAAATACAATTCTAAATCCTTTCTTACTAAGTATAGATCCGGAAATCAGGTTCTTTCGGATGTCTGGAACATGAAGGACATCGTTAAGAGTAAGCTCTTTGCCCGATGTCCATTTCAGGATGACCTTGGCCTTTCCTTCAACCTTTGAGGAAGCTGAATTACCCATGAATAATTGCTCATCTTGCTCTAGCCTTTGATATTCTGAGAATAAAATTTCTCCGAGCAGATGTGCCTGGTAGCTCCCGTGTCTACCCACCAGTCTTTGTTATTGGTTGTCAGATTTACTTCTGACACCACAGCAGAAGACTTGGTGATTCATGGTTGGTCATGTTGGCCTGTGGGTGGCTTTTCTTGTTCTTCTTTTGACGGCTGCGGCATTCATTTGCTTTGTGACCTTCTTTGTTGCAGATGTAACAGGTCCCTTTGAAGCGCATGGTTCTGCCGTCTTGAGCCTGCCTTTGTACCCCTGGGAAGGCTTCTTCCTCTTCAAGCTTTTGGAAGTAGATGCTTTCCCTTTTGAGTCCTCGATCACATTTGCTTTTGCTTCGTAGGAGTTCTTGCTGCTCCTTTTCTCGGACTTGCGGTTGTCCTCCTCTATACGAAGCCTCACAATGAGATCCTCCAACTTTAGCTCCTTTCTCTTGTGCTTCAGGTAGTTCTTGAAGTCTCTCCACGCAGGGGGGAGCTTCTCCACGATGGTTGCAACCTGAAAAGTTTCAGGAAGAATCATACCTTCGGCCTCTATCTCGTGCAAGATAAGTTGGAACTCTTGCACCTGACTGATGACAGTCTTGCTATCCACCATTTTGTACTCCAGAAAATCGTCCAACGACGAACTTCTTGGTACCAGCATCTTCAGTCTTGTACTTCTTGTCAAGACTGGCCCATAACTTCTTTGCCGTAGTAATCGGACTGTAGACATTGTTAAGAGAGTCATCCAGTCCATTAAGAACATAATTTCGGCAAAGGAAGTCACTTGTGTCCAAGCATCGAATGCAAGGACTGAATCCCGATCAGTTCCGGGTTCTGGTGGATCCTCCTGCAGGAATTTGGCCAGATGTAGAGTGGTCAAGTAGAAGAGCATCTTCTGTTGCCATCTCTTGAATTCTGTGCCATCAAACTTTCCTGGCTTCTCCGGCTTCGGGTTAGGAGGAAGTGGAGTTGGCATCAAACCTTGGAGCGGTATATTTGTTGCCTTGCTGGAGGTATCTTGATTTGTCTCAGACATTTTTTCTGCAAGTTCAAGCAGAACAGAAAGTGAGAAACAATAATTGTCTTAAGATTGTTGGGTATTCTGCTTAACAAGAATCAATCTGACAACTAATCAAGATCACTGAGATATCAACAATCTAATTGGCCAGGTCGGCAAATATCAGGTGGGAGGTTTTCCGTTCAATAGAACGTTCCTTAATTTAAGAACCACCTTTCAATTTCCTTCCTTGGTTTAAGCACCAATTAGACTGAATCCAAGTCAGTCTCGATATACTGTAAAGTATATCCCCTGTATAAAGGACTTAATCCACTTATACAGTATCACTTAGACTGAATCCAAGTCAGTCTCGATATACTGTAAAGTATATCCCCTGTATAAAGGACTTAATCCACTTATACAGTATCACTTAGACTGAATCTAAGTCAATCTCGATATACTGTAAAGTATATCCCCTGTATAAAGGACTTAATCCACTTATACAGTATTTGAAGTGAGGTACGCTTAGAGCGAATCTCCTTAAGACAATTACGTCCCCCGCACCGGTGCGGTGCTAACGGGATAATGGACGCTGGTCTCCCAAGATACAACACTTCTTCACGGTATTTGGATAGCACTACCAAATCACCGTACGGTCGAACCGTAGTCAACCAGTACTACACAGGATTAGCAAAGCAGCGGTATAATGACAAATTTCAAAAGAATATTTGTCTTACTTTCTGGAGGAGCACCACTGTTGAGGACGATAGAATGTAGAAGAATATCTTTCTTCAGAAAGTACCAGATTCAGACAACAATTCTTATAAAAGATATGTTGAATTTCTGATTCCTCTTTCAGAACAATTTTGCAGAATCTCCGTTGGAAGTCGCTTCGGAAACCGAGTTACGGATTTCCCACTTCCCGTTTGGAAGTCACTCCAGAACTCCCTTTGGAAGTCACTTCACTTCAGAACTCTACTTTCCAATTCAGAATGCAAAAACTTAATTTGCAATTCAGAATTCAGAGAGAGAAGAGAAGATTAGTGTTGTTGTTGGTGTGGTTCCAATTGAGAATCCGGAGCACTATTTATAGCGCTCTAGGAGGGGCCAACGGGTCTGAACCCAACGAAAGGTTGCAACCTTTCGACCCAACAGTCACAACTGTTGGCTGCCAAATGACGCACCCAACAGTCACAACTGTTGGCAGTCCAACAGTCGTAACTGTTGGCATTCCAACAGTTTAGTCTCATTTAGACTTTGAATTAGGCAATCTTTAGACTTGAATATCTCATTCATTCGAAGTCGGAATTGAACATGTGAATATACCACGTTCATCCCCAATGGAAGGAGAACACACTCCAACCATCATCCAATTGATTCGATCAACGGATCTCGCCATAATTTCAACTCAAAGATTCGCATTCATATTCTTCAATTCCGACTTTTGGAGGAACACCCATGTGAGAATTGTCGGCTTTATATGTTGTAAATTCTGACAACTTTCTTGATAAGTTGTCTTAAGAATGTTATTCCTGAAGTGGACATGGGCAAAGAGCTTACTCTTAACGATGTCCTTCATGTTCCAGAATTATTGGGTATTCTGGCTTAACAAGAATCAATTCTGACAACTTATCAAGATCACTGAGATATCAACAATCTATTGGCCAGGTCGGCAAATATCAGGTGGGAGGTTTTCCGTTCAAAGAACGTTCCTTAATTTAAGAACCACCTTTCAATTTCCTTCCTTGGTTTAAGCACCAATTAGACTGAATCCAAGTCAGTCTCGATATACTGTAAAGTATATCCCTGTATAAAGGATTTATCCACTTATACAGTTTCACTTAGACTGAATCTAAGTCAATCTCGATATACTGTAAAGTATATCCCCTGTATAAAGGACTTAGTCCATTATACAGTAATTGAAGTGAGGTACGCTTACAGCGAATCTCCTTAAGACAATTACGTCCCCGCACCGGTGCTTACGGGATATGGACGCTGGTCTCCCAAGATACAACACTTCTTCACGGTATTTGGACAGCACTACCAAATACCGTACGGTCGAACCGTAGTCAAACAGTACCTACACAGGATTAGCAAAACAGCGTTATAACGACAAATTTCAAATGAATATTTGTCTTACTCTTTTGGAGGAACACCCACTGTTGAGGACGTAGGAAGGTTGAAGATTTTTTGGCAGAATCTCCTTTAGGAAGTAGCTTCGGATTCCCACTTCACTTGGAAGTCGCGGATTCCCACTTCGTTGGAAGTCACTTCTGGAATTCGTGGATTCCCACTTCGCTGTTGGAAGTTGCTCTGGAAGTCGAGGAGTCCGCACTTCGCTGGAGCCCAGTTCAGAACGGAGTCAGAACTTATAGAGAGAGGGAGAGATCTTTCAGAAGAGAGAAAGATTCTTCAGTTTGGTGTGTCTGAGAATAACCCTGGGGCGCTTTTTTTATAGCGCTCCGGAGGGGTATTCTCGTCCGCCAATTCCCAACAGTTGCGACGGTTCGGACAGAACCGTCGCAACCGCACCAACCGCTCTGTCGGTTTTCCGACAGCGGTTGGCGAACGGTCGGATCCGTTCGCGCGGGCGGACACCCGTTGGAGTTTTCGAATCCT